>JAGFMF010012090.1:83992-138400 GCA_019455555.1 Galemys pyrenaicus | reverse complement strand
TCCCCGCCCTGGCCGGCAGCAGGGATCGAACTTGTGCTGCAGTGACTGCGGTTTGTTTCATAGTGCGTTGCTTAACCCACTGCGCCACCAGGGAGGCCCGGTTATTAAAATATTTAGCCCATGTGGGCATTGATGTTGCCCTAACCTAGTGTGGTGTTGTGGGAGAGAAGTATGGGTGACGTTTAGATAAATTCTGGAGTTTTAAATTATGACTGTGTTGACAATTTTTGAACATAGGCTTTGGTTGGAATAAGATGGACAGTTTATATTCAGTTGGATTGTTAATAGTAGAGAAGGTGCAATTTTAGAGCTGCTTTGAATTAAAATGGTATTCACCAGGCCAGATAAAAGAGGTGAACTTTACCTCAATAAATGTAGTTTGGGGGGAAAATGCTGTTGAACTGCTAAGCAACATTATAGAAGTTAATTGGGCCATGCTTCCCAAAACCAACAATTTATAGGTAGAAATGAGTTACTTGTGAAAATAACTTTGTGAATGAATTGTTTATATTATCGTATTTATGACCTTCCTAGTAAAACAATATATTGGGAATCTGAAGAGATGTCATTGTCTATTTAAACTGCTCTCATGAGAGCTTTTGCTCTCATGAGAGCAGTTTCTGGTTTGTTGGAAGAGTAACATCTGATACCTTACTTGTGCAAAAAAAAAATGATTCTTATATGAAGTATCTTTATCTGTAGCTCAAAGGAGAGCAGCAGGATGAGTTGGATTTTTTTTGGAGGGGGAGTAGATTTTATTTATTCATACAAGAACTGGGATATAGGCCAGAGGTGCGGGGGGTGAGGGGATACTGCAGAGACAGAGTGGGGAGCAGAACAGGCAGATGTGCTGAAATACACTGCTGAGGGGAGCAGCTGGCAAGACGGGAGAGGTCTGCCACGCCACGTGGGTCACCTCCCTGGCTGGGGATCAAACTCGTGTTGCAGTGGCTGCATATAGCTTCATAGTGCTGCGACTTACCCCTTGCACCACCAGGGGTAATGTATTGGATCTTTTATATGGGAATTGTCTGATAGTCCTGATTTTGAATCCTGAATTCCAGTGTTATTTTTAGCATATTAATTTGACTTGAATCAAGTCTTCATTATAAACTTGGGTCAATAAAATAGTTCTTTTCTCGGTGTGTTTGGGAGTCTCAATATGCAATGTTAGCACATTGCCTATTAATATGAAATTTCAATGATTAAAGCTGTGGCATAGGGAGCTTGACTGCCTTACTGAAATAAAGGTTTGTGTTTTTGTTTTTTTCTATAGATAGAGATTAGATAGACTGGGCAAATTTTGGAAGTTCCTGGAGTGTGAGTAATAGTACATGTTTCTTTTAATATCTTGTCATGGTTGCTCCATGTTAAAATCCTGACAGAATAATTCAGCCACTGAAGACAACAGAGTGTATGTTAAGGCTAAACAAACTGAATGGGATTTATAGTTTCTCCTTATTTTAGAACTTAGTACATTTGGATTGCATGGGAGCAGTTACCTAAATGGCCACCTATGGTGTGGATAGATGTGGAACTAAGATAATCTTATTTATACTTTTCTGTTTTCTAATTTTTTTAGAAGGCGCTTGCATTAGAAAGCACCAAGCTTGGGTCATAATAGTCATCTTAATCTTTTTGGACTTCCTTCACATTTAAGCAATGAGTTTCTTTGTGTAAACTTTTAGTTCACACAATCATAACTCTGCATACCCCATTGTGCCTTTTAGCTTAAGACAAACAATTGACAAAGCTGTATCTTTCTAAACCTCCCAGATTTGAACTTCTAATGTGTAACGCACTGATAAAACGTCAGTCCCGGTTTAGTTAGAAGATTTTATCATTTGTTTCTTGCAGCCTTATTTTCAAACCTTCATCTCAATTAATCTAATAATAAAAAGGAATTATATTTCTAGCTTTCCTGTTGCTGTATCACAGGAAATCATCAGTGTAATATCTATGTACTTTTTAAATTCAAAAAGAAGATCCTTTTTTTTTTTTTTTTTTTAAGAGTTATTTCTTGGGCCTCCCTGGTGGCGCAGTGGGTTGAGTGGCGCACTGTGAAGCAGGCTGCTGCCGCTGCGGCACAAGTTTGATCCCTGCTGCCGGCCAGGGCTGAGACCCACATGGCGCGGCATGCCTCTCCTGTTGTGCCCGCTGCTCTCCTCAGCAGTGTGCTTCTGTTTATCTGCCTGTTCTGCTCCCCACTGTCTCTGGTGAATCCTCTCACCCCCACACCTCTGGCCTGTACCCCAGTGCTTGTGTGCATAGGTGAATAAATCTTTAAAAAAAATAGAGTTATTTCTTTATTCATATAAGAACTGGGGTACAGGCCAGAAGTGCGAGGATCCACGAGACAGTGGGGAGTAGAACAGGCAGATCGACTGAAACACACTGCTGAGGGGAGCAGCTGGCAAGGCAGGAGAGGTCTGCTGCGCCCTGTGGGTCACCTCTCTGGCTGGTGGCAAGGATCGAACTTGTGTTGCAGTGGCTGCATTTTGCTTGATAGTGCGTTGCTTAACCCACTGCGCCACCAGGGGAGGGCCTACAAAGAACATTCTTAATAAATGTTGGTGGCTACCTTTTGTATTAAAGAGAGAATTCTTAAACTATTTCCATTTTGCCATCAGTTTGATTGATTTGAACACATGTGCAGTAAGAGAACTCAGCCTCTTGAATCAGTGTGGATCTGTCCAAATTCTTATTCTGTTTTTCTAGTTGTGTCACCTTTCTCTTGCTTAACCTCGCTGAAATTCAGTTTGTTCATCTCTCTAAACTGAGGACTATTACAGCACCTACCTTGTAGCTCTTATAAAAATTAAATTTATTGATTTACTTAAGGGCTTATGTCAGAGACTGACACATCATGAGTAATATATTAGGTATTACAGCTTCAGTGAAGCCCTAGTCTGAGTTTCATACAAAAATGTACTGACTAGTATGCTATAGAAGTTATGCTTCAATTTTTCAGATTGTTTCTAAAATATATATTTTTTTAAATTTATTTATATATGTGTACAAGAACTGGGGCACAGGCCAGAGGTATGTGGGAGGGAGGTGAGAGGGTTCATGGGAGACAAAGTGGGGACCAGAACAGGCAAATTGACTGAAACACACTGCTGAGGGGAGCAGTGGGTGAGCAGGAGTGGTCTACTGCGACATGTGGGTCACCTCCCTGGCTGGGGATCGAACTCATGCTGCAGATGCTTCATAGTGTGGGGCTTAACCCCTTGCGCCACCAGGGAGGCCCCATGTTTCTAAAATCTGGTCAGTATGTTTAAAATAATCTACCTATGAGAAATTGAAGCTCCTACTACTTTCATTTAAAAATTATAGTTGGTTGGGCCCTCCCTGGCGCAGCCACTGAAGCATGAGTTCGATCCCTGCTGCCAGCTGGGGAGGTGACCCACATGGCACAGGCAGACCTCTCCTGCCTGGCCCGCTGCTCCCCCCAGCAATGTGTTTCAGTAGATCTGCCTGTTCTGCCCCCTGCTCTGTCTGGTGGATTCTCTCACCTCCCCGCACCTCTGGCCTGTACCCCAGTGCTTGTATACATAAATACATAAATCTTTAAAAATAAGTAAATAAAAATTATAGTTGGGGCTTCCCAGGTAGCTCAATGGGTTAAGCAACACACTATGAGGCAAACTGCAGCCACTGTAACATGGTGTGGCAGACCTCTTCTGCCTCATCTGCTGCTCTCCTCAGTAGTATATTTTGGTAGATCTGCCTGTTCTGCTTCCCTGCTCTGTCTTTGGTGGAGCCTCTCACCTCCCACTATTCTGGCCTGTACCCCAGCTCTTGGATGCATAAACAAATATTTAAAAAAAAAAATTGAATGGTAGTCATTGTATCAACTGGAACAAATTGAAAGCAGCTTCCTGAAGGGGAGTAAGGGCTGTGATAGTGAGACATTTTTTTTTTTAATTTTTAAGTATAATTTTTTAAAATTTACATATATTTGACATCAATTGTAATCCCCATGCATTCCCCATCACCGTAACACCAGTGCACCATCAGCTCAGTCCCCCGTGCCCCCGTCTGCCCTCCACCCTTCCCCTCTTCCCTCCCCTAGGTGAGACATTTAAATGGCATTTGGGACTGTTTTTAGAATTTTTTATTTTATTGAAAATAAAATATTTACAGGAAGGTTGAGCTTGATATGTATGTTTTGTTTTCTTTTTCTTTTTTTTAAGATTTATTCATACAAGAAACTAGGGTACAGACCAGAGGTGTAGGGGATGAGAGGATCCACCAGAGACAGAGTGGGGAACAGAACAGAAATATTAACTGACACTGCTGAGGGAAACAGTGGGTGAGGCAGGAGGGGTCTGCGCACCATGTGGGTCACCTCCCCAGCCGGCAGCAGGCTACAGTTTGCTTCATTGTGTGTTGCTTAACCCACTGCGCCACCAGGGAGGTCCCTTGACATGTATGTTTCTATTTAATAAAGATTTTTATTTATGCATACAAGAATTGGGGTGTAGGCCAGAGGTGTAGGGAGGGTGAGCGCATTCACTGGAAAGAGAGTGGGGGACAGACAGGTGGAGTTACTGAAATACACTGCTGAGAGGAGCAGAGGCGAGATAGGAGAGTTCTGCTGCACCATGTGGGTCACCTCCCTGGCTGGGGATTGAACTCAGCACTGAGACTTTAAACCCTGAGTCACCAGGGAGGCCTGACGCATGCGGTTCTTGAGGGGGTAATCTCAGCAAAATTCAGGTCCACAGAGCTGAGGGTTCAGAGAAATCATTTGAAATCCCAGATTATGCCACATACAGGGCACAGCTGCCTGTTTAGTTAAATGTGCTCTGGGAGATTGAGTCATGGGAGTTCTTAACTACTGTTTGGAAAGGCACAGAGAGACTCAGCATTCTTCCAGTAGCATAGACTTTCCAAGTTTATTTAAGTAATGTCATCCTACTCAGATAATTGGTCATTTAATGTAGCCAGATTTGAACCAAGGTAATTTATTATTACTATTTTTTTAATATTCAAAATGGCAGGTTTATTATAAAAAGGGAAGGGAAGTCAAGGATATTTGCATAGATACAAGTGGGTAGTAAGAGCTGCCCCGGAAAGGGACAGGTTTATTAAAAGGGAGGTGGGCAGTCTTGAGAGCAGCGCTTCCACTGCTGCTTTACAAAGGGAGGAGGTTGGTGAAGAGAAACAACTGCATAGTAATAGGTTGACAAGCTAGCTTTTATTCTTATTCATGTTAAATTGGAATAACTAGGGTGTCCAGGGAGGAAAGATAGGTTCAAAGCTAGAGTGTAAAGTATGGAAAAATGATTGAGAATTCTGTCACTTTCAGATTGGATGGCAGAATTATTAATACCTATTTGGATACACTCGTTTACTGTAAGTTGGGGATGAGATTTTTTTTTAAAGATTTATTTATGCATATAAGAACTGGGATATAGGCCAGAAGTGTGAGACAGAGTGGGGAGCAGAACAGGTGGATCTACTGAAATACACTGCTGAGGGGAGCAGCTGGTGAGACAGGAGAGGTCTGATGTGCCATGGGGATCAAACTGGCTGGGTATCATACTCATGCTGCATTGGCTGCAGATAGCATCATAAGCTGCTCCTTAACCCCTTGTGCCACCAGGAGGACCAGCTACTAGAAAGTGAGGTGACAAATATGTGAGTGTAAAGGGAACATTGGACAGAGTTCCATAGGGATTATTTAGAATGAAAACTAGGGAGACACAGGTGTCAAGAGCAAAAGCTTCAACTGTAATATAGCTTACTTTCTAAGCTTCAGGAGTGTTTTAAAGTAGGTATATCTTCGCTTGATCTTAGCCAAAAGACTGAAAAGTGATAAAGTAGTTACACTTTAAACAGGTTTCAGTTTTGTTTTCTAAAGTAAGCAAGTAGACCAAACTAAGCAGGTCTGTATTGGTCTTTTGGAAGAAAGTGTTGAGAGGTGGGAATGAAATTGTGAGCCTTAGGAAGTTAGTTCTAAAAAATTACTTCATTTCATACAATAGGGCAAGAATTATTTTCAGAGTTGTAGACTTGTCTTGCAGTAATGAGTTGCTTTAAAAACATTTCATTGATGTATTGATTGACTTCAGGGTACGTTATTATATATGGGGATTTTGAACATTGTAGGAATTTTTGAGGATGGAGGAGACTGGCTCGTCCATCTTTCTGTAATATTCTAATCATATGGTCATCACATTAAACTTGGGCTTCAATATCTAAATGACAGGACTCCTGATAGTCTAAGAGGCTATACACATGCTGTGGATGTGCTGTGGACAGTTTTACTGAATAGAAAGGTCAAATCATAATAGACACCTTGGGCTATAATTAAAATGTGCCTTTCTAACCAGGACTCAAAAATCTTGTTTGCTGTAGTTTTGGATATAATGGTGCAATAAAATTAGATGCTTTTTAAAAAAAGCTTTTATTTATTTATGCACACCAGAACTGGGGTACAGGCCAGACGTGTGGGGGTGAGAGGAGTCACCAGAGACAGGGTGGGGAGCAGAACAGGCAGATCTACTGAAATGCACTGCTGAAGGGAGCAATGGGAGAGGCAGGAGAGGTCTGCTGCGCCATGTGGGTCTGCTCCCTGGCAGGTGCTGTTGAGCTTCCACTGCAGGTGCTGTTGATGCTTCACACTGCAGTGCTTAACCCTTTGCGCCACAAGGAAGGCCCAATAAAGTTAGATACTTTTAAATAAATAAAGTTATTTTAAAATAAGCTGAAGGGGATTCAGTGGACTATGTAGAGGGTTGTGTTAGTGTGGTAACATAATCTGAGGAGGTGTGAATCTGTACCTCCAAATCAGATACAGCCTTGTAAACCAATGTTAATAAAAATGAAAAGTAAATTTGATGCTTAAACGTTTGTTTTGTCTTCTAGGGCTTGCATTTCTTTTGGTCCTAAGAATCGTTCAATTGGAGCAGCAGCTAAAAGCCAGGTAGCATTTTGTTTTTCCCTAAAATGATTATTTTTCAGGTTTGTTTATTCTTTCAGCAACTGTTTGTGAGTGCCAATTATGGTAGGCTCTTGTACAGCTGAGAGAGAGATCTGCTGCGTTTGAGTGAGAAACAATAACTTGAATAATAGATGTTTGATGCAAACTACTAGCATATATTTTACCTCACAAGATACTATTAAAGTGAGATATTATTTACTTGTTTGGTTGAGTCCCTGGGGTGGCCAGCAGCCTGCAGAGCAGCATACCCAATTTTTATTGTGATTACTGCAGTACATACCTCACCCATGACTCCATCTGTGAGAAAGACATCCTCAGTGGTAGGAAACACAGAGAGAATATAAAAGACTACTGTCAGATACGGATGGAAGAGCATGCTTATTGACAAAACAACTGCAGCATTTCAACAAGGAAAGATTCCTCCAACTCCATTCTCCGCTCCTCTTCCTGTGGAGGCAGTGATCCCATCTTCTCCCAGTCTGCTGGGTCCTCTACCCTGGTATGATACCAGCATCCCTCCCATGATGCCAGTGATGGGCCTTCTTTCTCCTGGGATGATGCCAGCAGGACCTGCTCCTGGAATGAAGCCGCTTATGAGAGGCCATATGGCATTGATGCGTTGACACCCCAGTGATGAGACCTCCTGCTTGACCCATGATGGTGCCCACCTGACTGGGAGTGACTGGACCAGACAAAAGTAGAGAAGAACTTCTATCACTTTTATATTGTTTTACTCCATTAATAGGTCATGGTGTTGTGACTCTTGAGAGAAAACTTGCATCTCCCTTCCTATCAGAGAGGGAATAGTTTTGGAAGGGACTAAGTGAGACAAAAAGAAGAAAATGTAGTATTTATTTGTACAGTGAAATGTGAAAATAAAACTGTCAACCCTTTCAAAAAAAAACGCCACCAAACTTATTCCTTGATATTTTAAGTGTTCCTTAAAGTCTGCCTTTTGGCCTTATACTTAGAATCAGTATTGTCTCTAGCTTTAATCTTGGTAATCAGTTTATACAGTCATTATTAAAGTAGGAGGAAGAGAAGAATTTAATGACTTAAAAGAGAAATGGGCTTTAGGAAGAACATTGTCTTTTAGGATTTCTTCAGTGGTATGTCTGAATTTGATCTTATTTTAACTTGAGAGAAAGCAACTACTAGGAACTGTGCTTAAGGAGTGAAGCACATAAAGGAAAGTGGCACATCAGCTGGTCACTAGGTTATTTGCAAGTCAGAAACCTGGCATGTTAGTTGGTTTCTGAGTGACCAGAATAGCAGAACCTCAGCAGTTCTTTTATCCTGAGTGTAAAATGAAGGACTTGGCATATTTAACCTTTTTAAGGTTCAGTCTGGAACGAGTAGAACGAACAACTGTCTCTTTTTCTGGGTGGAGCAAGGTCTGAAATTTATAAGCATAGAAAATGATGATTGGCTGATTTTTACTAAATTGGGTGTTTTCAATAAGTTCAAGATGTCTTTGGAGGTAGTAGATAGCAAGTACAGAACTATTGTGAAATATCTTTTATTTAAAACTCATATAAATTTTTCCTGATTTTAAACTTTTTCATGTGAATAGTTACTGTATTAAACTGACTGCCTGGTTCTAGGTTGATGGAGTTATTGTGATACTGAGTTTCTTCTTGGCAGCCTTGGCTTTGGAGGCCTCATGTTGTTTCACAAAAGGACTTTTGTGTGGGCCTTTTGACATAGCTGTTGCAGAGGAGCTCAGCAGTTTTTCCTGTAGAGGCTTGTTATACTTCACTCTTGCATTTGGAAAGAGGAGCCTATAAATTTTAAACATGTTTATTCTTGAGTTTTTGCATGTGTTTGTTAACATTAAAGAAATCCCAAAATTATATGGCTTATTCTGGACAAATTAGAAAATACAGAAATCAGAGTTACCCAAACTACCACTGTTAGTTTCTTTATTTATAGCGTTTGTATTGATTTTAAGCATATAAATCTTCTGTTTCCTGCAAGAAAAAGTGAGATCATAGTATTAATATATACCTCCTGTTTCCAACACCCTGAAACAGTCTCACCCACTAACTGGGTATATCAAAATTTATTTGTCCATTTCCCTACTACTGACTGATCAGGCTGTTTCCAATCTACTGTTGCTATCATTTTTTTTAAGATTTTTTTTTTTTATTCATACAAGAACTGGGGTACAGGTCAGAAGTGCGGGGGTGAGAGGATCCACCAGACAGAGTGGGGAACAGAACAGGTAGATTTGATTGAAATACACTGCTGAGGGGAGCAGCGGGCGAGACAGGAGAGGTCTGCGTGCCATGTGGGTGTCCTCCTTGGCCTGAGGCAGGGATCGAACTTGTGCTGCAGTGGCTGCAGTTTGTTTCATAGTGGGTTGCTTAACTCACTGCGCCACCAGGGCAGGCCCTGATATCCTTTTAGATTAATCTTTGTGTGACTTTTTTCTTCTTGTCTTTGTATTTCACTAGAGTTTCTGAATTGACAAACTGGTTATTTTTTAAAGTAAAAACTCATTTCCTATATATGTCTATTAGAAGTTTAGGAAAATAGGTAATGAATAATCTGTTTCATGAAGAAGCAGAACATAGTGGATCTGGTTCTAGTTCCTGCCTCTCTGTATGACCTTAGCCCTCATTTCACATGCAAGAAGGCATAAGTCTGGCTGAGTTTAGTGCTGAAGAAACTACTTCAGAAGGGAACTTTTAAACTGTGGAGTTTAGTCTGGGGTGGTTGAATTTTTTTCCCCCCTTTAGTGGCGTTTTAATTTTTCATTCCTTAACTCTGATATTCTTTCTCTTAGGTAATTTCCAATGCAAAGAACACAGTCCAAGGATTTAAAAGATTCCATGGCCGAGCATTCTCTGATCCATTTGTGGAGGCAGAAAAATCCAGCCTTGCATATGATATTGTACAGTTGCCCACTGGATTGACGGGTATAAAGGTAAGGTTCTCAGGATAAGTCTTGTGATTAAAATACAGCATTTTGTTTTTTTTTTTTAGGTCAGTATATACTAGTACCATCCTGATTTCCAGTTATATTGAAAATTCTTATAAATACTCGGGGAAAACTTTTGCTATTGAAAAAAAAACATCATTTTGGGGAGTCACCTGAATTTTGATTGGAAACTGTAGTGGCACTGTTAATGTGAATTGAATGCATGGGTAGTGGTGGTTTGAGGTTAACACTTTCATTGTTGCTTGTTTTAGGTGCTGATGCAGTGGTCTTTCTGGTGTCTTTTTTTTTTTTTTTTTAAGATTTATTTATCTATGCATACGAGAACTGGGGTGCGGGTGATGAGAGGATCCATCAGAGACAGAGTGGGGAACAGAACAGGCAGGTCCACTGAAATACACTGCTGAGGGGAGTAGTGGGCAGCGTAGAGAGCTCTCCCACACCATGTGGACTATCTCCCTGGCTGTCAGCAGTGATTGAACTTGTGCTGGACCGGCTGTGGTCTGCTTCACAGTGCATTGCTTAACCCATTGTGCCACCAAGGGGGCCCCTCTGGTGCGATTTTAAGGGAGCAACTTTGGGATGTGCAGGAAGAAAAAGCAACACATTATTAGCTAGCTGTGTGATTTCATTTTGACAATAGTAAAAGTTAGATTGGAAAGGAGGGACTTAAAATTGGGAGGAAAGAAATTTAATTTTTGCTATCTCTGGGACATCTAAAAGAGTTTTTGTGAAGCATGCAGTGACATGAGGGATGGGTCTGGTGGACATAACTACCTCATATCTACCTGGAGGTGGAGTCCAGAAGAGTGCTTGAACTTTTCAGGCAAATTAGTTTAGAGAGAGATTTGGTGATTGAGTCAGCACAGTTAGAGAAATTGAATACATGGTGAGGATTGTGGGGAAAAGGTAGTCAGTTGTGTCTTTGAAGCTAATAATTCAGTTGGATTTAGAAGTGAGGAATTAGGATAGCCGATGAATCATCACTGGGTTTATTTAAGACATCTGTGGTGTTAATATCAGAAGTTTGTAGGACCTAGTAATGGATAAATCTGGATAGCAGGGAGGGGAAAAGGAAAAAAAGGAGTTGAAAAACCAACTAGGGAGAAGATATGGGGAAACATGGAACCAGTTACAAAGTGGAGGAATTGACTTAAGAGTTAATAAATGGGCCTCCCTGGTGGCACAAGAGGTTAAGCACCACACCGTGAAGCATACGCAGCCACTGCAGCATGAATTCAATCCCCGGCCAGGGAGGTGACCCATATGGTGTGTCAGACCTCTCCTGCCTGTGCCTGCTGCTCCCCTCAGCAGTGTATTTCAGTTTATCTGCCTGTTCTGTTTCCCACTCTGTCTCTGGTAAATCCTCTCACCTTCTGTGCCTCTGGCCTGTACCCCAGTTCTTGTATACACATATAAATAAATCTTTAAAAAAGAGTTAATAAACACATAGCAGTGAGGATGGGGCAACTTAGAAACAGAGGAGTGTTTTCCCATCTTTATCATGAAATGAGTAACTTAATTTTTTTTAAGGTTTATTATATATATAAAAACTGGGGTACTGGCCAGACATATGGCGAGTGGGAGGTTTCACCAGAGACAGTGGGGAATGGGTAAACAGACTTTAAACACATTTCTGAGGGGAGCAGCAGGCAAGACAGGAGAGGTTTGCTGCACCATGTGGGTCACCTCCCTGGCTGGGGATCCAAGTCGTGCTTTTCATGCTGCAGTGGCTGAGGATCACTTCATAGTGCTGCGACTTAACTCCTTGCACTACCAGGCAGGCCTCAGTAACTGTTAAATTCTAAACCAGAATAAAATGTAGTTGGTTTGGGGAGTGGGGAAGTTAGGAGAAGGTGGCATTCAAGCTGAGTTGGAGCAGCAACTAGGAGAGTGTTAGTATCTGCTCTGAATTGTAATTGGGAAATATGGACATTGGTATGAGGTTGTATTTTTTTTTAAAGATTTATTTATACATACAAGGACTGGGGTATGTACCCCAGAGGTGTGGGGTAGGGGGTATGTGATGTGATTCACCAGAGATAGTGGGGAACAGAACAGGTGGATAGACTGTAACATAATCCTAAAGGGTGCAGTGGGTGAGACAGGAGAGGTCTGCTGAGCCTTGTCACGGAGGGTCACCTCCCTGGCCGGCAGGGATCCAACTCTTGGTGGCTGCGGATAGCTTCATAGTGCTTGCTGATAGCTTCATAGTGCTGCCACTTAACCCCTTACATCACCAGAGAGGCCTGGGATGGGACTTAATTCTAAATGGTCTTTCAGCATCTGAAATATGTAAATCTTATCAAAATTGCAGACTTTTATCCAGGGTAGGATATTGCAAAACTTCATTCATCATTTCTTTTTGAATTCAGTAAATACTTACTGTGCTAGGTCTGTTCTAGGTGTTGGGACTATAATAGTGAAGAAAATGTGATGAAAACTATTTCACTAGATTGAGTCCTAATTGGGGAGATGATGGTAAAGTCAACACAGGGAACAAAATAAAACACGTATGTTAAATGGTAAAATAGTTTCCATCTCTACTCCCTTTTTTGAAGAGGCCAAGTGAGTCATGGTGAGCTATATGAATTTGCTTTGATCCAGATAATTGCTTCAGGTTGTGTTGGTGGTCACACATACTGTGTACATAATGGTCTTTATCTTCAAATACTGGTGTGACAAGCTTGTTAAAAAGCTAAAAGTGACCTTTAAGGGGCCTCCCTGGTGGCACAGCGGGTTGAGTGTGGCACTGTGAGGCATTTGCAGCACAGAAGCGTGAGTTCGATCCCTGGCCAGGGAGGGGACACACATGGCGCAGCAGACCTCTCCTGCTTTTGCCCGCTGCTCCCCTCAGCAGTGTATTTCAGTAGATTCGCCTGTTCTGCTCCCCACTCTGTCTGTAGTGAACCCTCTCACCCCACCCCCCACACCTCTAGCCTGTACCCCAGCTCTCGTATACATAAATAAATCTTTAAAAAAAAAGTGACCTTTAAGTTATATTTGCTACCAAAATTCGCTTTTTTGGTCTCTTGAGATAACATTCCATTGAGGATGTGAGCCATTTACTCATGCTTACGTTTAGGACTTGAGGAACTTTAAGAATTGTATATCTTTGTTGTTTTAATTGTAGGTGAAATATATGGAGGAAGAGCGAAGTTTTACTACAGAGCAAGTGACTGCCATGCTTTTGTCCAAACTGAAGGAGACTGCAGAAAGTGTTCTGAAGAAACCTGTTGTAGACTGTGTTGTTTCGGTGAGTTTGATCCCTCCCAAATGACTTGTGTGAAGGAACAGAAACTCTTAATTGCAAATAAATATGCTTTTTTTCTTCAGGTTGTAATGGTTACTTTAAGAATTTAGCAAACTGATCTTCCTTTTCTTGAATAGTTGATACTGCTCCTTTGTTTTTTGATCAGGCCTCCTCTGTTCCTCTGTGTAAAGACTAACTCAAAGATTGCTTCGTGATTCCTTCCTTTATCTATTAGCATAGTACCTAGCATACAGTAGTTATTTGTTAGTTGAAACTCAACTGACTTGTGAATTGTTGAATTAGTTGAGCACTGTCTGTTGGAAATGCTTTTTCTCCATTTTTTATCTGTGTATCTTTCTTGTTCCTGTCTAACACCAAAGGCAAAGCAGCAGTAAACTTTATCTCTTCTTTTCTTTATTCTTACTTGGATGGAAGCCTGTTTATTTATAGCTTTTGTATGTTGGAGTTCTTTGAGACTGCTGAATTTTGGGTGGATATATTGGCTTGGCTTTGGCTAATGTCTGAATTTTAGCTCTGTGGTCTCTTGTACTAATGTTGGTATATTGATTGCAAAGCAAGGACTATTAGGTGTTTTTTTAATCTCCGGGTCTGTTACCTGGTAGATCCCTTTGTCCTGGTCCTGGCTACCTAGAAAATGGAACTGATATGTTAGGAATAACTGAATTGTGGCTATATATATATATCCCCATATTCTGGGCATACAAAGAATTAAACAGACTGTTTTTCTCAAAAGAGCTCAGATGCACTATAGTCACGGTATTTGTTACATAGTTTTTGCCTTTTCCCAAATCTCTAAGGGTCTGTCAAAGTCCCTTTCCCAGTGTCCTTACCTCTTTTTTATTTTAAGATTTTTTTTTAACTTATGCATACAAGAACTGGGGTGTAGGCCAGAGGTATAGGGGGTGAGAGGATTCACCAGAGGCAAAGTGGGGAGCAGAACAATTGGATTGACTGAAATACACTGCTAAGGGGAGCAGTGGGCAAGACAGGTGAGGTCTGCTGTGCCATATGGGTCAGCTCCCTGGCCTGGTATGGAACTCAGGACACACTGATGATAGCCCTGAGACTTAACCCCTCCAGGAAGCCCCCCCAGGTTTAAAAATCAGTCCATTGTGTAAATGGGTGTATGGGAAACTTCTGCCACCTAAGTAGTTTTTCCTTCTCAGAGCAGTTTTACCTTTGTTGTAGATCTTTCCAGAGGTTACGGTGTACTCAAGCAAGTATGTATAGATCCTTCTTTGTTTAATTTTTCTTTTAACAAGTTTTAGATGATTTATTTTGCAGTTGTTCATAACAGGAAGAAATAGAACTATTTCATTCTTTTAATGGGTGCAGAGTTCTAGTAAGCAAATCTGTTTTTGTTGGATATCTGGGTTGCACTTTTTTTTTGGTAATGAATGCTACTTTGAGTAAACATGAACAAATGCTGTTTTGCTTTTATGTGATGTGTATAGGATTTACAGAATAAATTTCTAGAAATGAAATTATGAATAGAAATGTGTATGTTAACAACTATTGTTTAATTGCCCTTTAAAGCGTTTATATTAATTTACTCTTCCACTGGCATAGCATATTTGGATATTAATTTTAATAGATGAGTAATAGTTTCAAAGTGTATGCCATTTTAATATTTTACTGAATAGGTGAAGTTAGACATTTTAAGATTTAAGAGCCCTTTTGTCTTTCTGTGAGTTGTTCCTATCCTTTGCTCATGTTGAGTTTTATGGTCTTCATTTTGATTTGTAGTTCTTCATATTTTAGATTTCCTCTTTGCCCTTTTATGATGTGAGTTGTAAATATTTCCCCCATTTTATCATCAGAATTTGTTTTTAGTCAAATATATTAATCCCTTGCTCCTTTTTTTCTTTTTATACTTGGGAAATTCTTTCCTACGTTGATAACGATTCCCTTTCACTTTGGTACTCATTGTTTTTTTTAAAAAACATTTAAATCTTTGATTTGAAATAATATTTTGGTGTAAAGTGTGTGGTAGGGGAACAACTTTATTTTTCTGTGTGACTATCCATTTGTTCCAACAGTACTTAATATCCTGACTTTTCTCTACTAGTTTGAAAGCCTTCTGCTATCACATGCAGAGTATTTTTGTAGATATTTGAGGACATTTCTGAATTTTACTGTGTTTTGGCTTTTTAAGTAAGGGATTTCTATAGTAACATTAATCTTTAAAATATTTTAGGTTCCTTGTTTCTATACTGATGCAGAAAGACGATCAGTTATGGATGCAACACAGATTGCTGGGCTCAACTGCCTCCGATTAATGAATGAAACTACTGCAGGTGAGAGAGACATTAAATGAAGTGTTTGATTTGCTCAGTCTTGTGAAATCTGAAAACTGTAGTTTCTTGTTTTCTGGGGTTTTTTTTGTCCCTTGGATTTACCTATTTGTCATAGAATTCATCTGATTAGTACTTTTTCATAACTGTGTTGCTTTGTTATATAATCACATTATAATTTGTGTGTTGGAAATGCTTTTTGTATGACTTGTGGACTGGTAGGGTCAGAAGTAGGCTGTTAAAGGAACACACCAGGGAGTAGGGTATATGAGAATGTTGAGATGGCACGGGGTGGCAGAAATCTGAGAAAACACATTTGTAAAGTAGGGCAAGTATTTTGGAAAAAATTGCCAAACTCATTGCAGTTGGAATTTGACAGTGTTCAGGAAACCTAAGTGAATTTCAGCATTTAACTCTTGGGCGTTAATGTACTTCATGAATAAATTATGCAAAGCTTATAAAGAATTTGATTCTTTCAAAAATAACTCACAAGATGCAGCTTCATTCACTATACATAAAATTGTTTTTCACTGCTTAAATGAGCTTGAAGTTTACTATTTAAATGATAATAGCAATGTTGGAATTCCTCTTTTTTTTTTTAATGTAGTTGCTCTTGCATATGGAATCTATAAGCAAGATCTTCCTGCCTTAGAAGAGAAACCAAGAAATGTAGTTTTTGTAGACATGGGTCATTCTGCTTATCAAGTTTCTGTGTGTGCGTTTAATAGAGGAAAACTTAAGGTAAGTATTTTTTTCTAGAAGACTATTGCAAGTGTATGGTAATGAGAAATTTATGAGAGACAAATACTTGGCTAAAAAGTTTTGCTCACTATTGGAACTTTGCTGTGAATCATCTGAACTAGAAACTAGGCATGTATGGGTAGAGTAGAAGTTGGAAGCCCAACTATTATTGTGGAATAATAGTATTAAATCTTGGCATGGTGTGCAGCAAAGAACATAGACCTTGAGGAAGGAGAAAGTTCTTAAAGAATCCTGAATCTTCTATTTCTGTGATGTGGGGGATTTATACTTAACTTTCAGTTTTATTAGGAGTAATGTTTTTGTTTGTTTGTCTATTTTATATTGGTTTAATTCATGTCTTATAGATCAGAGGGAAAGGACAAGTTCTTTTGTATATAAAATATACGGGGACAGCATCATACCATGGGATCCATAGGAAGAGCTAGGGAGACAATACTTTTCCTTGGAAACAGTAGTTCTAATCCCAGGAAGAAACTGGGCAACAAGAAGAATCCCCATCCAACCCTTCAGTTCGGTTCCCATTTCCTCTGCTTCACCTCTGGCCACCCCTACTCATAAAGAACCCCTGGAGGATCCTGTTCTTGGGGGGCATGTACCCCATGTCTGGGAAAAGAAATACCACTGAACACTGAGCACATGGGAGAGGGAAGGGCTGGAACTCCAAGAGGTAGAAGAGTTGAACACCTAGCTAGCCCTTTATGCACTGCTCCTAGTTCTTCTTTTATTTAAAGATTTATTTATTTATGCATAAAAGCACTGGGTACAGGCCAGAGGTGTGGTGGGTGAGAGGATTCACCAGAGATAAAGTGAGAGCAGTACAGGCAGATTGACTGAAATACACTGCTGAGGGGAGCAGTGGGCAAGGCAGGAGAGGTCTGCTGTGCCTTGTGGGTCAGCTCCCTTACTGGGGGTCGAACTTGTGCTGCAGTGGCTGTGGATGCTTCATATGCTGTACCTTAACCCCTTGCGCCACCAGAGAGGCCCAGATTTTAAATTTAATTATAAAAATAGTCACTATGAAAGCATTAATAAGCTTAAATGTTAACAGTTTTGTTTCATTTGTCTTTTAAGAAAACAAATTAAAAAAAAACAATTGGAATCATAATGATTTCAATCTTGGGTCCCATTTTTCTTCAGTTAACATATAAAAAAAGTTTTCCTTGACAGCTAGTGTTCTTTGAAGAGATTGTATTTATTCATTAGGATGTCTTAATTTACTTAACCTGTGTTACTGAGTTTGATAGCTGTAGTTTGCTTCTAATCTAGAGGTTTGAAAAATGGAATCTAAACTGATTATTAATAGACTTCTATATTGAATAGGAAACATTATTTTGTGAGTTCATACTTTAGCATTTGTGGTAGTAAGTTGCGTATAGCTAGGTCTTGGTATTTAGTTTTGTGACAGTGATAAGCCTATAACTATGTCAGTGTATTTGGCCTTGACTGCATAATTGCTGTTTGGAGTCAGATTAGTATAGTGGAGAGGGCTAAATTTTGAAATGGTGGAGATGAAGTTTTGAATTTTATCTGATCTACAATTTATTGTAACCTGAGTAAATGACACATGCACTTTGTCTTGTTTCAACCCCTTTTTATTATAATTTGCCACTGAAATAATGGTAAGATTTTAAATTGGTTAATTTTTAAAATTCTTTACCCCTCAGGTTTTGGCCACTGCATTTGACACGACATTGGGAGGCAGAAAATTTGATGAGGTGTTAGTAAATCACTTCTGTGAAGAATTTGGGAAGAAATATAAGCTAGACATAAAGTCCAAAATCCGTGCATTATTACGACTGTCTCAGGAGTGTGAGAAACTCAAGAAATTGATGAGTGCAAATGCTTCAGACCTTCCCATGAATATCGAGTGTTTTATGAATGATGTTGATGTGTCTGGAACAATGAACAGGTAAGTGTCTTAATATTTTGATGTTAAACTGAATTGTGATTTTTTTTTTCTTGCACCCTCCACTTACTAGCCATAACTAGCTAATTATTGAAATCATCATGTTATGTAAATTGCACATCCATAGTTCAAAATTAGAAACCATTTTAATTTTAGGCAAAGCTTGGGTTTGGTTTGGTTATTTAGTAATGCAGACTAATGTTTCATGTGTGCATTGTCCATTAGTTAACAGTTTTCATAAAATCTGGGTAAAGTGTTTAATGCAAAATTATAAAATTTAATACTAAGAAATTGATGTTTTGAGTAATTGAGGATCATTTGAGAACAATGGCTCTATTTGTACAATGCTACAAGATTTCTGGATAATTGACACTTCAGAATTATCAGAAACATCCAGAATATTTTTGTTTTCTGGTTGAATTTCTTGGTTGATAAGTATGAGATATTTTTCAGAATTTGAACTCTTCTTGTAGAATTTTAGAAAAGATTGATCGTCTTGGGTTGGGAAGTGTTGTCTGAGCTATCTTCAGAAATTTGAAATTAGGGCCTCCCTGATGGCACAAGAGGTTGTCTCAGCACTATGAAGCTGTTGGCAGCCACTGCAGCATGAATTTGAGCCCGACTAGGGAGCTGACCCACATGGCGCAGCTGCTCCTCTCAGCACTGATTTTCAGCATATCTGTCTGTTCTGCTACCTATTATCTGGTGAATCCTCTCATTCCTGCACCTCTGGCCTGTACCCTAGTAGTTCTTTTTCTTTTGTTTTTTTAAAAAGATTTATTTATGTGTGTAAGAATTGAAGTATAGGCCAGAGAGTTGGGGGGTCAGTGAGAGGATTCATCAGAGACAGAGTGTGGAGCAAAACAGGTGGGTAGATTGAAATATACTGTGGAGGGGAGCAGTGGTTAAGACGAGAGGTCTGCTGCATCATGTGGTTCCCCTGCCTGGCTGGGGATCAAAATTGTGTTGCAGTGACTGCAGATAGCTTCATAGTGCTGTGTCTTAACCCCTTGTGCCACCAGGGAGGCCCCTGTACCCTACTTCTTGTATGCATAAATAAATAAATCTTAAAAAAAAAAGAGAGCTGGAATTAAAATTTGCTTTCAACCTGTTTTATAATTAGACTTTTGTGACTGATAACCAAATTTGTAGTCAGCTTCCCTCCCTACTTTAAAATAGTGGTTTCATTTTTACTAAGTAACAGGTGTGTATGTGCACGCATATGAATGTGCGTGCTGGGGGCTCTGGGAATAAGGATGTACCAGTATGTGTCTTGGAAATTCTTCATGGAATGTTAGGTCATAATAAAAGCCAAATAATACTTGTAAGTAGTTCATACTCTTTTAAAAATTGAAAACAGGGGCCTCCCTGGTGGTGCAAAGCACAGCACTATGACATTTTCTACAGTCACTGCAGCATGAGTTCGGTCCCCTGCCAGGGAGGTGACCCACATGGCACAGCAGACCTCTCCTGCCTCCCCTGTCGCTCCCCTCAGCAGTGTATTTTAGTTGATCTGCCTGTTCTGTTCCCCACTCTGTCTCTGGTGAATCCTCTCACTGTCTCCCTTACACCTCTGGCCTGTACCCCAGTTCTTTTATGCATAAAATAAATAAGTTAAAAAAAAAAAACTCTGAAAACAGGTAATTTATCCCTATGATATCTTTTTGTTTTTAAAGGAAATGTACTATATCTACAATGTTAGAACACATAGCTGTTACATTCTCTTATTTTTAGTCTTGATTTATTGGTGTTGACAAGCCATCTTTTTTTAAACTATGAAACCATGTTATTCTAATTAACTTCTTTTTAAAAAGTTAAGGCGAAACTGACATACCATTTTAAAGTGAACCAATCAGTGGCATTTGGTACATTCACAGTGTTGTGCAAAGACTCCCTTTGTCTAGTGACATTTTTATCACCACAAATAAAAATATCCTATAAGCAAGTACTTAACTGTTTTCCCTTTATCTCTGACCCCTGGCACAACCCACTCCCTTTTTAGCTCTATAGATTTCCTTCTCCTGGAGATTTTCAAACAATTGAAATTATATATTTCTTGTTTGTTTTGTGTCTGACATTTTTCACTTAGCAATGTTTTCTAGGTTTATCCTCATTCTTTATTGTGTTTTATGGCAAATTATATTCCATTTTATATTTTATTTACCCATTCATCAGTGGATGGACATTTGGGTATTTCTATCTTTTAGCTTTTGTAAATAATTTCGAAACAAGGATTTGAGGATTTGATCTTGTTTTCATTTCTTTTGCGTATATACCTAGAAGTGGAATGGTAGGTCTTTGTTTATCCTTTTGAGATCTTGACAAAATATTTTCCTTAGTAGCTGATCATTTTACAGTCTTCCCAGCACTGCACAATGCTTTCAGTTTCTCCACGTTCTCACTAACTCTTAAGATTTTTTGATTATTGCCAGCCTAGTTGTTATAAAGTGGTGTTGTGTTACATTAATTTTATGTTAATATTCCTTCATTATTTTGGCTATTGAAAGAACATTCTCTAATATATGTGGTACATGTGAGCAGTGTGAGTTATTGAATATTGATGACAGTTTCCCACATTTATACTTAAGTCACCTCAGCTGGATAGAACATCAATTCTTGAGTATCTTAAATGGAGTAGTGCCTCATTTTGTTTTGGCATGTAGCATTGGTGATATATATTTTTTTATTTAAAATTTTTTAATTTTTAAAAATTTTTATTTTTTAAAGATGTATTTATTTATGCATACAAGCACTGGGGTACAGGCCAGAGGTGTGGGGGGTGAGAGGATTCACCACAGAGAGTGGGGAGCAGAACAGGCAGATCAACCAAAGCACACTGCTGAGGGGAGCAGCGGGTGAGGCTGGAGAGGTCTACTGCGCCATGTGGGTCCCATCCCTGGCCGGCAGCAGGGATCGAACTTGTGCTGCAGTGGCTGAGGTTTGCTTCATAGTGTGTTGCTTAACCCATTGCGCCACCAGGGAGGCCCTATGCTTTTTTTAAAAATTTACATATATTTGACATCAATTGTAATCACCATGTATTCCCCATCACCATAACACCAGTGCATCATCACCTCAGTCCCCGTGCTTCAGTCTGCCTTCAACCCTTCCTCTCTTCCCTCCCCACCAAGTGTCCCCAATTTGTCCTTGTCTTTTCATTTTTGGTTTTTGTGTCTTTATTATTGTTGTTGTTACTGTTCTTATTCCTTTCCTTGATCCTTGGTTCCCTTATGTTCCTCTTAGGGGAGGATTAAAAGATGTTTTTTGTTTTTTTTTTAAAGATTTATTTATTTATGCATACAAGAGCAGGGGTACAGGCCAGAGTCACAGGAGGTGAGAGGATTCATCAGACAGAGTGGGGAGCAGAACAGGCAGATGGACTGAAGTATACTTCTGAGGGCAGCAGCGGGTGAGGCAGGAGAGGTCTGCTGCGCCATGTGGGTCATTTCCCTGGCCGGGGATCAAACCCGCGCTGCACTGGCTGGGAATGCTTCATAGTGCGGTGCTTAACCCCCTGTGCCACCAGGGAGGCCCTCTATTCATATAGTTGTATAACCATGACCATGATCTAATTATAGAATATTTTCATTACCCCAAAAAAGAAATGCTATCTGTTCATAGTCTCGATTGCTTCTGGCTTCTGATCCCTAGAGAGTTAAGCAGTCTACTTTATATGTATGTATTTGCTTATTTTATTCATACTTTTTATTTACATGTAGAAGAGCTGGGGTGCAGGCCAGAGGTGGGGGTATGTGTGAGAGGAGTCACCAGAGACAGTGGGGGACAGAACAAGTGGATCCACTGAAATACACTGCTGAGGGGAGCAGTGTGGGAGACAGGATAGGTCTGCTGTGCTATGTGGGCCATCTCTCTGGCCAGGGATGGAACCGATAGCTTCATAATGCTGATATGTAATTCTTGTGCCACCAGGGAGGCCCCGTTTTATTCATTTTATGTGAAGTAAGCATTCCTAACCTGAATGGGATATGTGAATTAAGAATTTTTCTAACTGCTCCAGAGTGCCTCTTTCATTTTCATGAAATATTTTTAAAATTGCCTTTCTTAAGTCTGTTTCCCACCCTCATATCTTTGTCTTCTGTTGTTGTCCTGCTCAGTTTGGATTTTCTTAGGAGCAGCTTTTCCACATTGTGACGTTTTTTCTTGGAAGGGCATTTATGTTGGTTACTGTAGAGTTTATTGGACTCAGGTTACCATGGTCATTGTATACTGTTTCAGAGGCCTTACATATTTCCTTGTTTTGGAGTGTGCCAAAGTTCCCTGATTTGAGGCCCTTTTTTTCAAATTGATCTGCAGAATTTTTGTTAATTCTGGAGTTTTGGGTCCATTTTATACCCTGGTTTTTGCTGCTTTTGTACAAAGTCTGATGCCATGCAGGGATTATAGCTATTGGTGATTTGTCTCTACCCATTTGTATTTTATGGAGATAATGAATGTGTTGGTGTTTTGGGTTTTGATATGTTAATTACTGTGTATACTTACTTGAGCAGATATGGACAGATTTAAAAAATTCTTTTTTTATCTAGAATATGTAAATACTACAATTTAGTAATAAAATGACAATCCAGTTAAGGAATTTGCAAAAGATCTGAAAAGATAGTTCTCCGAAGTAGATACACATATCAATAAGGACATGTCAAGCTGCTTAACATCATTAACTATTAGGGAAGTGCAAATCAAAACCACAATGAGGTCACTTTACCAGGATTGTTATAATAAAAAATACAGATAAGTATTGGCAAGTTATGAGGAAGTGCTGCACTGCTGTGGCAGTCTAAAACTGCCACCCACAGTGCATCCATTTTGAAAATGGTGTGATAGTGCCTCAGTTTAAATGTGTGAGTCAGCAGTTCTACACCTATATATATATCCAAGGGAAAAGAAAATGCACGACTACACATGCATGAATGGAAATAGTCCAAATGTCCATCAATGGGCAAAATGGATAAACAAAATGTTGTGTGTACAATGGAATCTTATTTGGCAGTTAAAAAGTGTCATTGCCACTACATGTTGTGGTATGGCTGAACCTGGAAAACTTTATGCAAGATGAAATATACCATTAAGAAAGGACTGTATATGGTATAATTCTGTTTATATGAAATGTCCAGAATGAATGGTTTTCTAGGGCTGGAGGGTAGGTTAGGAGATTTGGGAAGTAACAGTATAGGGTGATGAAAATATTTTAAAAATCATTGGGGTAATGGTTGTACAACTCTGAATATACTAAAAGCCATTGAATTACACACTTTAAATGACTGAAATCTATACTATGTGAATTATGTTTCAATAAAGCTTTTAAAAAAAGAAAACCTCTGCCACTTCTAATGATGAACATTTTCAAATACACAACAAAACTGAAAGAATTTTGTAAGAGTAGGAATGCTCTTACTCCACCACTTAAGTTCTGATATCCGTTGTATGATAATCAGTTACTGTACTTGTTAATATCATTCATCCATCCTGTGTACTTAACAGTTTTATTTTTGATGCATCCCAAAGTAAATGGCAGACATCTCCCTCTCTGTGACTTCCAAAATACTGAAGTGTGCGTATCAACCAGTGTTCAATGTTTTATAGTTTTTCCTTTTTGACATTTTCAAATACTTTGTTCATTGTAAGTTTTAAGTATTCCTTTGCTGAGTTTTTGACGGATGTATCTATCTTTGTAGGTGGATCCTTTTCATGAAATAGACCATCATCAAAGAAAGTTTCCTTGGGCTTCCAGCCATAGAGACAGCCACAATTGTGATTTTTTTTTTTTCGTTTTTTGAGGATCATAGATTAAAATTGCCTGTTCTAGAACTTTTTTTTTAAAAAAAGATTTATTTATTTATGCATACAAACCTGGGGGACAGGCCAGAGGCGAGAGGACTCACCAGAGAGAGTGGGAAGCAGAACAGGCAGATTGACTGAAATACACTGCTGAGGGGAGCAGCGGGTAAGGCAGGAGAGGTCCTCTCCCTGGCGGGGGATTGAACTCACGCTGCTGTGCGCAGATGCTTCAATGTGGCATTCAACCCACTGCACCACCAGGGAGGCCCCTATTCTAGAACTTTTTATAAATGGGATGATGTGGTAATAGATTTTTTGCTAGCATAAATTTTGAGATCCACTTAATTCTTGCATATATCATTGTTTATCCCATGTGTTGCTGACTACTGTATGCCATTGTTGGTTATTGTTTTCTGGTGATGTACGCTGGCTCTTTTCTGACTTTTATTTTTAGGAATAAAACTCATTTAAAGCTGCTACCAAAATAGGGCCTCCCTGGTGGTGCAGCGGGTTGAGCGCTGTACTCTGAAGTGCCTGTGACACAGCAGCATGGGTTCAGTCGCCAGCCAGGGAGGGAACCAACATGGCGCCGTGGACCTCTCCTGCCTCGCCCTCTGCTTCTCTCAGTGTTCTGCTTCCCACTCTGTCTCTGGTGAATCTTCTTACCTCCTGCAACTCAGGCCTGTGTCCCAGCTCTTGTATGCATAAATGGATAAATCTTTAAAAAAAAAAAACAACTGCTACCAAAATGTAAAAGTTTCAGTTGCTCTACATCCTCACCAATGTTTATATTAGTGGTCATCACCATAACCACTTCTAGAATAATTTCTTTTTCTCATAAAGAAATCCCAAATGAACTATTAACAAGTTAGGGAAAGGCATGGAGGAACTTAATGCATATTTCTAAGTAAAAGAAACATGCTGAAAAGACTTCATACTGTATGATTCTAAGTATATCACATTTTGGAAAAGGCAAAACTAATAGTAAAATGATTGACCGTTGTTTTGCAAGGGTTCAGAGAAGTTAGGGATGAAGAGGTGGGGCACAGAGACTTTAGGGCAGAGAAACCATTCCTTATGAAACTGTATTGGTAGATACCACATTATATGTTTGTTAAACATGTATTGGCTTCTCAGTTATTAAAAATGTATTGTGTAATGCAAGATGTTATTGGGGAACAGGTTTGAGGGTAAGGGGTATATAAGAATTCTCTGTACTTTGCTATTATTTTTCTTAAGTTTAAAAGTGATCTAAAAATAAAACATTGTAACTAAAGAGAAAGAAAGGTACCCATTGCTATTTTCATGGTACCATCTCTTTTTCCTCCTTTCAGCCCTAGGCAGCCACTAGTCTTCTATCTTTACCTGTTTGAACATTTCCTAGAAGTGGATTCATAATATGTGTTCTTTTTTGATTGGCTTCTTTCACCTAGCATGTTTGAGAGATTGATCTGTGTCTAATATCTGTTGGTCCTTTTTATTGTAATTTATTCCTTTTTATTGCTGAGTACTTTTTTTTTTAAAGATTTATTTAGTTTATGCATACAAGTACTGGGGTACAGGCCAGAGTTGGGAGGGGGTGTGTGAGAGGATTCACCGGAGACAGAGTGGGGAACAGATCAGGCGGATTGACTGAAACACACTGCTGAGGGGAGCAGTGGGTGTGAGGCAGGATAGGTCTGCCAGGCCATGTGGGTTCCAACCTCGCTGGCCAGAGGCAGGGATTAAACTCCTGCTGCAGCAGCTGTAGTTTGCTTCATAGTGCATTGCTTAACCCATTGTGCCATCAGGGAGGCCCCTATTGTTGAATACTCTTGATGGACATTAGGGCTTTTACATTCTTTTTGTTGGCTGTTACAAATAATGCTTTTGTGAAAATTTGTAGATTTTTTTTTTAAAAGATTCATTTATTTATGCATACAAGCACTGGGGTACAGGCCAGAGGTGTGGGGTGGGGGGGTGAGAGGATTCACCACAGAGAGCAGGGAGCAGAACAGGCAGATCAATGGAAGTACACTGCTGAGGGGAGCAGCGGGCACAGCAGGAGAGGTCTGCCGTGCCATGTGGGTCCCCTCCCTGGTCAGCAGTAGGGATCGAACTCATGCTGCAGTGGCTGCGGTTTGCTTCATAGTGTGGTGCTTAACCCACTGCGCCACCAGGGAGGCCCGAAAATTTGTAGATTTTTGCGTGATCATATTTTCATTTCTCTAGAATGGAATTGTTGGGTTATATGGTAACTGTTTAAGATTTATTTTTTAAGAGATTTTATTTTTCATACAGGAACTGGGGTGTAGGCCAGAGATGTTGGGGTGTGTATGTGTGAGAGAGGATTCACCAGAGACAGAGTGGGGAATAGAACAGGCAGATACACTGAAATACACTACTGAGGGGAGCAGTGGGCGAAATAGGGGTGGTATGCTGCACCATATGGGTCAACTCCCTGGCCAGGGATCGAACTTGCAGTGGCTGCTGATAGGATGATAGTGCTGAGACTTAACTCCTTGTGCTACCAGGAGGGCCCTTCTGTTTAGCATTTTGAGGAATTACACACTTTCCCAAAGTGGGTACACTCTTTATAGTCCCATCAGAAATGTGTGAGGGATCCATTTTTCTCTACCTTGTTGCCAGTATTTGTTATTTTTGTTATAGCTATTATTCCTCATAAGAGTAGAATGTGATTTAACCTACTGTGTTCTTTAAATAGAGGCAAATTTCTGGAAATGTGTGATGATCTCTTACTTAGAGTGGAGCCGCCACTTCGGAATGTTTTAGAACAAGCCAGTAAGTATTTGTGAGGTTGAATTGTTTGTGCATCTGAGATTGTTGGTTTTTTTTTCCCTCAGTTCCACAAATTATACTTTATGAACTACTGCAGTGCTTATATTAAGCCTTTTTCTGTATCTTCTCCCTGGAGCACTCCCCCGCTCTTCATTTTTGATACTGGTGTCTTGGGAAACCTAGTTCCGTCTCAGATGGATATTAATGTCTCAGTAATTTCATGGTGATAAGCATTATCTTCTGCACTGCTGCTCTCTAATAGTTTTTATAGGCTTTTCTGTCAATGAATCTTCTGTTTGCTGAATGAGAAATATAGCAAAGTGAAGATAGCATAACTACATTCTTAAATAGCATACTTTAGTTTTATCTTGGGGCCAAAAGGTGAAAGTTTGATTTTGGAATATATTGCTAACTTCATCTAAAATTTTGGACAGTCATTCACCTAGAGTCCACTATTGTATTGGTCGTTAACTGTTTCAGAACATTGAGAGACAGTGTCAGCTTGACATTGGCTCAACTCTTAAATCAATGATGGCAAATGGGGGCATGTTTTTTCTATATGGGCCAGCACACTTTGACCTTCTCAAGGATTTTCAGTGCATAAAATGTGACTGGGAAATAGGGTGGTATTGAGGTATTTTATAAATGACAGCAGAGCCTTGGTTTCTGCTTCCTTTTTGATAGGGGGAGACTGTACCTCTGTTGTAATTTTCTGGATAGATTGTTGGAGCAACTAGATATGATTCTCAATAGCTCTTCATTCATGCTACGTCAGGGGTAACTCGCCTTTTTGAGACTCTGATTTTCCTCATGCCTAGCTTATCTACTGATACTTCAACAATTCTTTGTGTTGGGAATGTTTCAGAGATTTCAGGACCTGCACACTGCAAAAGAATGAATAGTCCTGGCTCTCCTAAATCCCAATATTGGGTACACCATTCTGCCCCCAATATTTTGAGTATGAAAACATACCTACTGGTTTTCAGCTGCCACATACCTGTGCACACAGGTGTGTTTTTGAAGGAGTAAAAGAGAGGGTGGGGTTTGGTTATACATCTGTGAGCTATTGTGGCAAGATATTGCTCTTTTAGTTCATTGTAAAATACCAATCCAAAGATTCTTTGAATCTAAATGTCTTATTGCTTTAAAATAGAGTTGAAGAAAGAAGATATTTATGCAGTGGAGATAGTTGGTGGTGCAACACGAATTCCTGCAGTCAAAGAGATGATCAGCAAATTTTTTGGTAAAGAACTTAGCACCACACTAAATGCCGATGAAGCTGTTACACGAGGTTGTGCATTACAGGTGAGTGTTTTCTTTCATAGATAACTGTTTGTTGTTGGTCATTGTAATAAGATAGTAGTGGTTTCATGTGTCCAACTAATAGCAGAGATTAGGCTGATCTCAGGATGTAAAATTCTAAAAGTTTTATTTTAAAATTATATCAGAGGTGGCATTTATAAATGAATTTGTACTCTATAGCATGTAATAGGATGAATTTATTAGAAATATAGGTAAGCTTAAAAAAAAAAAAGAAATATAGGTAAGCCTGAAATGTTAGTAGAATTTGGCATATTTTCTTGTCTTTCTTTATGAAGTAGTAATGTACCTTAGTTATATGAAGTTTGAGGTTAATGGGAAAATGAATTGCTAGATTATATATGTAATTTGACAAAAGACATAAGTTTGTAAAATGTTTAAAAGCCATTGATGATGGTCAGCTAAATTAGTACAGTTCATTGTATCAGTTCATAATGTTTAAAATTGTCAAATAGAATTTTATGAAATTATTATTCTAGTGTGCAATCTTATCGCCTGCTTTCAAAGTCAGAGAGTTTTCTATCACTGATGTAGTACCATATCCAATATCTCTGAGATGGAATTCTCCAGCTGAAGAAGGGTCAAGGTAATGACATTTATTGTTTCATTTTTATACTCAAATTTAACTCACTGTTAAGTGTGAGTAAAACATTGCCCTCCACTTCAACATTCATGTTATAGATCTGTAACATTTTGTTAGAGTAATGAAGCAGTATAAATACTTGCTTTAGTCTTCAGTAAATTAGTGTTCTCATTTAGTTTTTGTACTTGATCCTGCTGAAGTAATTGATGCCTTTTATTTGCCCATTGAAGTATATTCCTTTTTCTTTAGCTGGTTACACATATTTATAATTTTTTGGTAACTTACATAATTTGGAAATGCCAGTAGACTAGTGCTATACAGTAATTGTAAACTTAGAATATATGAGAATAGGTGAATTATTAGGACTCTACTGAAATTGTACACTTCTTTTTTCCATTCAGCGATTGTGAAGTCTTTGCAAAAAATCATTCTACTCCTTTCTCTAAAGTACTCACATTTTATAGAAAGGAACCTTTTACTCTTGAAGCCTACTATAGCTCTCCTCAGGATTTGCCCTATCCAGATCCTGCTATAGGTAAGTAAAAAATTGGGACTTAAAATAATTTTTTAAAAATCTGTACTTGGGAGAAATGGACTTAGTGGAGAAGGTAAGATATTCTGAAATTTGGGTATTTTAGTTTATAAGAGAAACTTGTTCCAGTTTAATTATCAGGTTCAGAACCAGTAGGATAGTCATTATTTAACTGCATCTTTTGGTCTATGGGTAATATTTCTTTGGTTAATGCTCAAGACGTATCAAGTGTGGATATGTCTTGTGCATAATGCAAGTGCTAGATACTATAGAGAGTTGAATTCTCATGTCCAGACATAGTTGCCAGATGTACACAGGGTATCATTAGGAAATTGTGGTTGACTAGAACCTTTATTTATTTATTTATTTTTAAAGCTTTTTTTATGCATACAAGAACTAGGGTACAGGCCAGAAGTGCGGGGGTGGGGGGGTGAGGATCCACCAGAGACAGAGTAGGTAGCAGAACAGGCAGGAGAGGTCTGCTGTGCCATGTGGGCCCCCTCCCTGGCCGGCAGCAGGGATTGAACTTGTGCTGCAGTGGCTGCGGTTAGCTTCATAGTATGCTGCTTAACCCACTGAGCCACTAGGGAGGCCCCTGACTAGAATCTTTATAGAGAAATTCTGATGATTTGAAAATAGTAGTAGTAGTTGAGGAGATAGGAACTAGAATTATAAGATAATTACAAACCTAAGATATGTGGGTGTAGTGTTAGGAATACCCCGAATGTCACTAGAAACTGTGTTTTCCCCATTTGTAAGAACTGGAAGAAGGGTGATATTTCATATTTTGCTGAGTTTTGCAAATTAAAAAGCACGCGTAAAGCCCTGGTATAATAAGTAAATCTAGAAATGGCCATTTCTTATAAATGACAAAAGTAGTGTGGAATCATTGTTCTTTTTTTTTTAATCTTTTCCTTCGGTAGAGGAGTTATGTGACACATGGGTACATTTTTCAAGGTAGTACATATAAAGATGAATTGGAATAAGGGATGAAAGAAAGGGAAATGTTCAGTGGGTTGGGATATGTTTGAATACTTAGTTGGGACAAGATAAGAATTTCATTTTATGTGAAAGAGGAGGGAGAGGTCTGCTGAGTACTCTTTGGCTTATTTGAAGTGTCATGTTACTTGTCATTGACACATGAACTAAACCTTGCAAATTGGGCACATATGTGTATTAGAATTTACCTTCATAAGTCATATGTCCTCTTTTGTCTCATGTTCCTAGCTCAGTTTTCTGTTCAGAAAGTCACTCCTCAGTCTGATGGCTCCAGTTCAAAAGTGAAAGTCAAGGTTCGAGTAAATGTCCATGGCATTTTCAGTGTGTCCAGTGCATCTCTAGTGGAAGTGCACAAATTTGAGGAAAACGAGGAACCGATGGAAACAGATCAGAATTCAAAGGAAGAAGAGGTAACTGGACACTTGAAACCATTTCAGGTTAATTTATAATGGCCCAGTAGACTTGTGTAGAAATTCCTTTCAGTCGGTGACAGTGAAGGAACACTGTGATGAAAGCTGCTGAGAGTTGGTTTGTATGCATCCTTTTCCCCACTGTGGGTGAATTAGGAAAAAATCTTTATGTAGAAATTAAGTAGAGATGGAACAGTTTTTACACTGATTTGTTGGAATCATGCTCTGGGTCTTGTCCTTTTTGTGCCTCAACTATAAATGTTTGGGTCTTATCCCCACAGATTTTGTTTGAATGGGCTAGAGTCAGGGGTAGGGCCAGGTAGTTTTAAAAGCATCTGAGTTCTTTCTATTATGCTGTAGGCATCAAAAGCCACTGATCCAGATATTTCTCTCTTCTTTTTTTTTTTTTTTTTTAAGGATTTATTCCATTTATGCATACAAGGACTAGGGTACAGGCTAGAGGTGCGGGGGATGAGAGGATTCACCAGAGACAGACTGGGGAACAGAACAGGCAGATCAACTGAAACACTGCTGAGGGCAGCAGCGGGTGCATCAGGAGAGGTCTGCTGCACCATATGGGTCCCTCCCTGGCCGGCAGCAGGGATTGAACTCATGCTGCAGTGGCTGTGGTTTGCTTCATAGTGCATTGCTAACCCACTGTGCCTGGGGAAGCCCCTATCTCTCTCTTCTTTATCATTATTGCCAGCCTTTGTTATTTTAATAGAATTCACAGTGTTCACCTTTCCCTTACGAATACAATAGTCATGCTTTTGAGAGTGGAAAAAAATGCTTAACAAAGGTTAATATGAGAGAAATTTACTCTTGAGGAGGCATGGTGGTGAAGAAATTCATGCATTCTTCAGATTGTATTGTGTTAAATATTTCTGCACTGCACTATATGGTTTACAAGGTAATTCTATAGCCACTCTTGTTTTTTTTATATGGATAGAGCAGGTTAAGTGTTTAATTACTTTCCTTTTAGTTTAGGTCCTTTTTTAAAAAAGATTTGTTTATGCTTATAAGAGCTGGGGTTTAGGCCAGAGGTGGTGAAGGTCTGGGTGAGAGAACTCATTAGAAACAAAATGGGGAACAGAACAGGCAGATTGCTTGAAATACACTGCTGAAGGAAGCAGTGGGCAAAATGGGAGAGTTCTACTGTGCCATGTGGGTTAGTTCTCTGGCTGGGGATCCAACTTGTGTTAGATATTAGCCTTAAACTCCTTGTGTCTGTAGTCTAGGTCTTTTTTTTTTTTTAAGATTTATTTATGCTTACAAGAGCTGGCGTACAGGTGTGGGACTGGGGGTGGGGGCAGAGGGAGGGAATAAGAGGGTTCATCAGAGACAGACTGGAAAACAGAACAGGCAGATCAACTGAAACACACTGCTGAGGGGAGCAGCCGGCGAGGCAGGAGAGGTCTACTGTGCCATGTGGGTCAGCTCCCTGGCCGGGGATCGAACTTAATGCTGCAGATGCTTCACAGTGCGGTGTTCAACCTGGTAGGCCATCAGGGAGGCCCTCTAGTCTAGATCTATTTGCTTGTGTTCAGCAGAAATTATATACTATGTGATTTTTACCAGTGTATCATAAGGCTGTTTCGTCTTTGACTAGTATTTCCTAGTTTCAGGAGTTTGATGTGACCTGTTTTTCAGAAGATGCAAGTGGACCAGGAGGAGCCACATATTGAAGAGCAACAGCAGCAGATGCCAGCAGAAAATAAGGCTGAGTCTGAAGAAATGGAGGTATGTGTTGGGTGTTAGATTATGAATCACAATCTCTCACATATGTGGTTTTGAGTATGTCTTGGATGTTAGATTATTGGGGATTCTTTACTTGAACAGTTTTTAAGCAAGTTTTATTTAAGAATGTTTGGGAAGTATGTTCGGCAAGATGGTTTTTGAACTCTACCCTAGCTGAGTATGTGTGGACATAAAAGCACCCAGAAACCCTAGTTCTACTAAGCTAGTGATTGGATGCTGGATTTTCAGTGGCAGTGAATACTTGCTTAATGGTTATCCTGCCCATAAGTATTTATTGTTAAGAGTGACATATATTTTGTAAATAATGTAATATATCTATCTCAAGCACTTAATGAACACATAGCATTTTTGAATCCTTTGCAACCTATTTTTTAAAACTAACTTTTAAGTTTTTGTGTTTAAATTTTTTTTTAAGATTTATTTATTTATGCATACAAGCACTGGGGTACAGGCCAGAGGTGTGGGGGTGGTGAGAGAATCCACCAGACAGAGCAGGATGCAGAACAGGCAGATTAATAGAAACACACTGCTGAGGGGAGCAGCGGGCGAGGCAGGAGAGGTCTGCTACGGCTGTGGGTCCCCTCCCTGGCTGGCGGCAGGGATTGAACTCGTGCTGCAGTGGCTGTGGTTTGCTTCATAGTGCATTGCTTAACCCACTGCGCCACCAGGGTGGGCCCTGTGTTTAAATTTTTATCAGTATTGAGTACACTTTTTCTTTTAAGTTTTGATATTGTAATGTGTACTCTCACCTTTGAATTTTTTTTTAAAGATGTATTTATTTATTTATGCATACAAGAACTGGGTGGTACAGGCCAGAGGTGGGATGGTGGTGGTGAGAGGATTCACCAGAGACAGAGTGGGGAACAGAACAGACAGATTGACTGAAACACACTGCTGAGGGGAGCTGTGTGCGCGGCAGAAGAGGTCTGCATGCCATGCAGGATCGAACTCTTGCTGAAGTGGCTGCAGTTTGCTTTATAGTGAGTTGCTTAATCCACTGCGCCACCATGGAGGCCCACCTTTGAATTTTTTTTATTGTGGCATGTAAAAAGTCTGCAGAGCCCTAAGATAACATTATTGAATTCATTACCCATTTTCATGATAGTCAACAAACTTTAATTACTTTCCTTGAACTTTGCAAGTAATTGTAAAAACAGAAATAATGACCAGAAGTAATCATGCTCACAGATACTTCTACTTCAGGCCTTTTAAAAATATTTTATTTATTTATACATACAAGAACTGGGATCTAGGCTCAGAGGGCACAGTGAGAGGAGTCACCAGAGACAGAGTGGGGAGCAGAATAGGCAGACTGACTGAAATCCACTGCTAAGGGACTGAGTAGTGAGTAAGCCAGGAGAGGTCTGCTGTGCCATGTGAGTCAGCTCCTGGCCAGGAATCAAACTCAGGCGCTAGTGGCTGGTGATAGCTTGATAGCATTGAGATTTTAACCTCTGCTCCACTAGGGAGGCCCCCATGCATAAAATTTCATACTCCCTTTTCACTAATCTGATACACATCTGTATGTTTAGAAAAGAATGGGAAACAAATTAGAAATTTAATGGTGATTACATATTTGACTGTAGGATCATGGACAATTTTTCTTTACACACACACCCCCACACAAACACACACACTGGGTTCAGTTGCATGATACAACTAATCTCTAGAACTTTTTATCTTGCCAGACTGAACCACTATACCTATTAAACAATAACTCCTTGTCACCCCTGCTTCTCCTTCCCCCAAGGGTCCTTGGAACCACCCTTTGGATTTGACTACTCACATAATATTTTTATTTTTAACTTTACAGATATTTTAGAAATAGTCCTAGATTATTTCACATCATTAGAGTACTAAGTTACTGAAGAAGTAAAATGTGACCCACTTGGAAATTTAGGATATTCTGTGTTTGTGTTTGTTTTTAATGATTTCTGTTACTATTTTAGACTTCTCAAGCTGGATCAAAAGACAAAAAGATGGACCAACCACCTCAAGCTAAGAAGGCAAAAGTGAAGACCAGTACTGTAGACCTACCAATTGAGAATCAACTGTTATGGCAGATAGACAGAGAGATGCTCAACTTGTACATTGAAAATGAGGTGGTTATCTCGTGTCCTTTAGAACAATAGGTTAACAAATGTGACAGTGATTAAACTCCGTGGCTTAACATTTTTAGTACATTTTGGATGTTTGGAGTTTGAGAAAGTAATCTTAGATTTGTGGGTGTCAAAGGCAATTGTTACAGATCTTAAGTAGTGTCAAAATTCTTTATGGTGATAGTTTGTTAGAAGCTCCGTTATAAAATCTTTTGACATTGTCTTTAGGGAAGGTATAATTTATTTTTGGGTATGTGAATATGTTTGTTCAGTAGATAACTGGAATACTTGAGGTGATAGACTGTGGAAGTTGGTAGGCAAAAATCACATAGCTTTAACAGTAGCACTATATATTAAGTTCCTTGCCTGTGACCAGGCAATATGTAGCACTTGTTTTAATGAATTATATAAGGTTTGGGACTCTGGGATACATTAATTTGTATGTGAGGTTTCTTATGTATGTGCTGGGTCTTCGAATTAAGTTTCACAGAATCTTGTGCATTTATATTAATTAAGTTTGATTTTTCTTGGTATTCAATAGTAATAATACAGCAGACTATATATTACATTGATCTAATAGTTTCTTAAAGTTCTCAAATTCTTTTCTTAGGACTGATGCTTTCAAACTTTCTTTTGGGTGATCTGTAGAACTGAAAGGACTTGGAGAAGAATGACTCTTAATTATTACTTTTCGCAGGGCAAGATGATCATGCAAGATAAACTAGAGAAGGAGAGGAATGATGCTAAGAATGCAGTAGAGGAGTATGTGTATGAAATGAGAGACAAGCTTAGTGGTGAATATGAGAAGTTTGTGAATGAAGATGTAAGTATGGGCACATTGTGTTTTCAGGGAGCATCCTTCAGTGGGTTAGAAGGGAAATTTGTACTTTTGGGGGAAAGTATTTTATTTTGCTTTTATTTTTTTAGTGGAGTATTAAAGTTAGTCTTTGTCACATCACCTTTTTGTGTGTTTGTATCACTTTTGAAACATTTACCTGGTACTTTTTTAAAAAAAATCAGTTCACTCTTACCTGCTGTTTAACTCACTTTTAAATGTGGTTTTTAATTTTGAAATTTTCAGACATAACCAAATAACTCCTACTGCAGAGAGAATATTAAAATAAAACTCCCTTACTTAGTAAAGCAAAACGTGCTCACACTCTTTCCACAGTTTTGGCCCCTCCTCCATATTTTAAAGCAAATCCAAGTAATAGTAGTCTGTACTTTTGACTCCACTGGTGAATCAGCTGGTTTTTGATTGACCTAAATAAATAATTTCCTATTTAGGATCGTAACAGTTTTACCTTAAAACTCGAAGATACTGAAAATTGGTTGTATGAAGATGGAGAAGATGAACCAAAGCAAGTTTATGTTGATAAATTGGCCGAATTAAAAGTAAGTTACTCTTGAAAGCAAAAGTGACTTGAACCCATGCTGTGGAATTTGCATATGGTGTAATGAAGACAGGTTGAAAGTGTTTCAAAAACTATACCCATAAACATACAGGTTTCATAACAACATAATAACAACATAATTTCCCTGAAAACCAAATTTAAACTTAAAATGTTTCATTGAATGGGAACTTGAGAGTATTGGTTTGTCAAGAGATTTCAGAAAGACTAGCAAGCTGTGTCCCTGTCCTTTTGTAACAGCAGTGTCACGTTGTGTATTTAGCTTTGATTCTCAATAAGGTAGATCATGTAATCCATTAAGCCTTTAGTTTATATGTATGAAGATTCATCCAAAATTGAGAACTTTGTTAAAGGATATAAGTGCACAAGAAGATCTTTTCACATTTTTCTCAGTTTCTCGTCACATGGGGCCATCATGAGTGACATCTGGAATGAAATTTCTCAAGGACACTGCCTACAATATATTATCTTTCTGGCAAGAGCAACACGAGTCTCCAACAGAGATCCTTACCACTGAGTTTCTTGTTTCACTTTTTATTATGGGAGATATCAGATACGAAAGTAGAATAATAGTTTGCTGTTTTCAACTTATGGCCAGTACTGCTTTATCTGCTCCTCCACTCCTAGTTATTTGAAGCAAGTCCTTCATGTCTTATTTATTTACTATTTTTAAAAGATTTATTTATTTATGCATACAAAAGCTGGGGTAGAGGCCAGAGGCACAGAAGGTGAGAGGATTCACCAGAGACAGAGTGGGGAGCAGAACAGGCAGACTGACTGAAAGAGACTGCTGAGGCCAGAAGTGCGGAGGAGGGGTATTGGTGAGGGGGTGGGGTGAGGTGATTCACCAGAGATACTGGGTAGCAGAACAGGCAGATCTACTGAAATACATGGCTGAGGGGAGCTGCGGGTGAGACAGGAGAGGTCTGCTGTGCTATCTGGGGCCCCTCCCTGGCCGGGGATCGAACTCATGTTGCATTGGTGCTTAACTCTTTGCACCACCAGGGAGGCCCCTTCATGTTACATTTAATCCAGAAATATTTTGACATATATTTACAAGAAAATGTAATCTACACTGTATCATTATCATTCCTAAAAATATTCCTTAATATCAGTGTTAACATCAGCAGTTTTCAAGTTCCAGTTTCATATATTATTTTTGTTTGTTTCACTCAGGATCCAAATAAGGTCCCTACATTTTGTTGCTATGTCTCTTAAATCTCTGTGGTTTTCCATCATTTCTTCTCCTTTACTTAGGGGATGAAAAACCTGGATCATTAGTCATTCCAGTCTGGGTTTTGCTGATTTTCATCTCTTTTTTTTTTTTTTTTAATTAACTGGTTAATTGATGGTTAGATCTAGATAGAGGGTTTTGGCAGATTCAGGTGCAAAAGTTTATTCAGGCCAGTGCATTTCCTATTTTGTGTTGTATACCTAAGTTTTGGTTGTCTTCCCACTGTGTTTTCAGAATGAGGGCTTAGGTGACAGTTTAAAGTGGCTCTATATGAAAAATATTTTCGTGAGCTTTGGAACAGTATTTGACTTCTGATATATATCACACAAAGATTGAATATATCTGATTCCATAATCAATCTTAGTAAAGTAATAAAAACAATACTACTCTGGTAAGTTGAGGCTGCTACATGAGTAATTTGTGTTTCTTCTGTGAAGAATCTAGGTCAACCTATTAAGATACGATTTCAGGAATCTGAAGAAAGACCAAAATTATTTGAAGAACTAGGGAAACAAATCCAGCAGTATATGAAAGTAATCAGCTCTTTCAAAAACAAGGTATTTTCTCTCCCTGTCCCTCCCTCTTCCTTACTTTTACTTTGGTAGAGTTCAGTTTTGAAGTATTTATGTATCAATTTTTATTTTGTTTAGTATTTTTAAATTATTTTTGAAATATTTACTAGTTTCTTTTTGGGTGTTAGTGTAGTTCATAGTGTTTTATAGACTCTTATTAGGCACCCTGGCTTTTGCTGCTTCTCTTTAGTAGGTAGATTCTGTAATTGAGCAGGCTTATACTTTTTTTTTCTGAAATGATTTTTAACCTGCTCTATCCTGGTCTTCAAAAAAATTTTTTTGAGTTTATTAGAACAAGAGTTGATTTCATTGGGCAGTGCCAAAACTGGAAATGGCAAGGAACCTATGTGCTATCCTGTTCTTTTCTGAGAACATACCCAGGATGTAATTGAGTTATGCTGGTGTAGGATTGGGTCAGCCTTAAACTGCTTACCAATTTTTTCCTCGCTATATAATGTATACCCCATAAATATTTTATTCAATCCTACAGTATTCTTTACTTAATAAGTGGTAGCTTGTATACATCTTAGCCCTTCAAACTTTACTTTCCTCAAGTAATAACCAGACTCTAAATATTGTCAGTGGAAGAGCTTATCTCTTTTCTACAAAAAAGTTTTGCTTCTGAGACACCTCTAAAAAGTTGTAGTTATCATTGTTTCAGTTCCTAATTAGCATGCTTAAATCCAAGCTATCAGATACATCGACATGCAGTTTTTTGTATTATGAAATTGTCATAAGATTTTCTTTAAAGCATGTTACCGTTCATACTGTTGAAGCCTTTTAATTGCCCACCTTATGTATGTTTTTTGGCCTTTAGATCTATTTCCTGAGTGTTATAAAAGTTAGGTTGTTTCCTTTCTTGAATTTTTAAGAAATTGAATGTTTAGGTTGTGACACTAACTGTACTTTATTTTCGGAAAGGTGTAGCTTTTTTGGGAAGACTCAAAAGAATAGACAGTATTTGGCAGGGAGAATATCCTCCTTTGATAATTTATCTGTTCAATTGCCGGTTGCAGGAGGACCAGTATGAGCATTTGGATGCTGCTGACATGGGGAAGGTGGAAAAAAGCACAAATGAGGCCATGGAATGGATGAATAATAAGCTGAATCTGCAGAACAAGCAGAGTCTGACCATGGATCCAGTTGTCAAGGCAAAAGAGATTGAAGCTAAAATTAAGGTAATTTGTGACTTTAGATATTTAAATCTTTCTCATCAGCCTTGTTATTTATTAACAGTCTTTAAAGTACATTGAGGAGGGAGTTTCATTATTTCGTCTTTGCTTATGGCTTGGGTAGAAGAGACTAAATTTGGGTTTGGTGTGTTTTGTAAAAATTTGTTATTTTTATAAGAAACACAATTTTTCCTACCATCCCAGGAGCTGACCAGTTTCTGTAGCCCTATAATTTCAAAGCCTAAACCCAAAGTGGAACCTCCAAAAGAGGAGCAAAAAAATGCAGAGCAGAATGGACCAGTGGATGGACAAGGAGACAGCCCAGGCCCTCAGGCTGCTGAGCAGGGTACAGACCCAGCTGTGCCTTCGGATTCAGACAAGAAGCTTCCTGAAATGGACATTGATTGATTCCAACAATTGTTTATATTAAAACAAACTATTATAAAGCTTTAAGTTGTCAACTTTGTTCTAAATATCAACTAGAGCAATCAAATACTGGAGATTTCTTAGTCGGTTTTTAGGGGACTTTGGGGGGAGGGGATATAGGTAATGTATGGAGCATTTTGACTTCTAAATAGTTAGATACAGAAATTTAAGTGCATTGTATCTTTTTCATAATGGTACTATTTAGAAGCCCAGTTAGTCTTACTGAACTTAAGCTTCACACCTTTATGTTTAATCATGCTTTTACAAAGATGAGTTTGTTTTGGAAAGCTGAGCTATAGCAAAAGCTATAACTAGCAATCAAGCAGATTTTTGTTAAGACATACATGGCAGGAACTCTTAATTGTGCTTCAAAAATCTTTTGTGGAGATTGCCACAGAGACTCCCTGCCTGGTGTGGGGATGGGTGTGGGGTCTCCTGAGGGCTAGAGCATGGCATGGCATGGATTTAACATAGTAGAAACACCAAGGAATGCTCTGAGCTTCTTCACATTTCACTTCATCCACTTCCACCCCCCCTCTCTGCTCCCCTTCCCCCAGTAAAGGAGGTCCCATTACAAATGCCATGTGCTGCTCTTGGGAAAATAGACCCCTTCACCTGGAGCAAGTTGTTCATTGAGGATTTTAGACCTGGAGGCTCTTCCTGAGAAAGTGTGTTCCTGAAAATATATTCACTAATACCCCAAACATCAAAGTCTAAATAATATTCTCTTTGGAAAGGTAGAATTGGGTAGATAAATTTTTGGGTGTGTAGGCATGGTAAATTTAACTGAGGAATTGATTCTTGTTAACTATGGTATAAAGATTTGTGTCCTGGCCTGCCTATTCAGATGAGAGATGTTCTTGTGTATATTTGAGGTAAAGCTTGAAGTCCTAGGATAAGAATTAAATGTTCTCATTCACAATCATGTGTTAAGTATTAATATCTGTCACGAATCTACCAATTTGTATGTGTTAAACAGTTGACAGATTATACTCAAAATTAAGATACACTGGATTGTATTGGATGAGTTTGAACTTAGTGTTAAAGAAATTGGTGCCTGACATATAGCAACACCTCATTCTTCCTGTGTAGCCAGGTCAGGAGCACCAAAGCATTCCCCGTGACTGTTCATTGGGGCAGTGTTACAGGAGGGAGGCATTTTGGAAACCTGTATTAGAAACTAGTGCTGGTACCTGCCTTAGAAACTGTTAAAAGCTTTGTTGGTTACATTTTGGATCTTTGTAATGATTGTTATTTTGTATAACAGGGTGCCTCTCTGTTAATTTTGGCCTATGTTGTTAGAAATAAGATTATATCTTGCATATTTAGAGTAAGTTTCTGTCTATCTCTACGCTAAAAAATGTTTCAGAGTGTTACAAACTCTAAAGAGTGCTATAGAAAAACAATTGCTTAGAGAGGATGGAAGATGGAAGCATATCTATGTTGGTGTGTAAGCATGCATGGATGCCTTGCAGCACCCAGATTTGGTCCTATTTCTAGAGCATCCTATAGCCATGGTATATCTGTCAGGCTTCAAGAGTTCCAGTGGGCCTGCTATGGGGCCAGTAGCTACTTTGGAGTGCTGGCTGTAGGATCAAGCCAATTCTTATGCAACAGACTCTTCTTAATGCCATTTCTTTTAAAGACATTTTCTGTGTGGGGGAGGGTGTGGGTGTTGGGATGGGGGGTGACTTTGAATTTTAAAGTTTAAATTAGAAATAGGGTGTGTGGTCTGCTTGCTCTCTGCTTAGACAGGCTTTAAGACCAATTGGATTTATATGGAGGCCAGGCCAGAGAGGGTGTGTTAATTGACTTTTGTGCAGACAAGCATTTATCCAGGTTGTTATCCAAATTGGTTTGTTAAAGCTCCGGGTCACATTCTTACACTAAGAAATACATTCAGTAAACATGAGACAAGTTTAGGAAAAATTAATAAAAGAATCCTGTCTTACACTCAAATGGTTTTCTTAATTTCATGATATTGTGGTTGTGTGTGTGTGTGTGTGTGTGTGTGTGTGTGTGTGTGAGTGTGAGTGACAGAGAGAGCGCGAGCGCTTCCCAAATAAGAGCCCTCTTAGCTACACTCTAGTTCACCTTTGTTGGAGGTGTAAAGTTTAAACAGCACTGCCTAAGGAACAATCAAGGCACAGCATACTTTGTGGCAAGAAGCTATCACTTTCCTGTATTCTCTCTTGAATCCTTTTTAAAGATTTATGCATACAAGGACTGTGGTACAGGCCAGAGATGGGGGGTTAGAGGAGTCACCAGAGATAGTGGGGAACAGAACAAGTGAATCCACTGAAATATGCTGTTGAGGGGAGTAGTGGGTGAGACAGGAGAGGTCTGCTGCACCATGTGGGTCATCTCCCTGGTCAGGGATCAGATTTGTGCTGCAGTGGCTGCAGTTAGCTTCATGGTGCTGCACCTTAATCCCTTGTGCCCCCAGGGAGGCCCCTCTCATCTTGAGCTCCCCCCCTCAACCCCCATTTTCTGATATAGGAATTCTCACACCTGTGACTAGACTTCACTTTGAGGATTTGAGGAGAGCAGAAAGTGGGTTATGACTCCATAATCTGCTTTATTAAAGAACAGGGATGGTCCAGAATGCTTCAGTAACAGTGGCCACCACTGGATAAGTACGAGTGAGTGGATTGTCTGCTAGAGTGTGTGTGGGATGATGGCGAATGTTGAATGGGGGAGGAGGTCGTCATAAGAGACCTGAACTGGACAAGGCATGTGGCCTAGATGGTGGCTTGTCCTGCCTTATTCTTGGTATTTAACAGTCTGGTGCTCTGGTTGTGCTAGGGGTTTACCTGCCTTGGACTACCAATAGGGTTTGTACCAACTACCTTCAAGAAACCCTTTACTTAGGCCTCTATCCTTTGGAGAGGAGTGGACATCTTAAACTGAGTCTGGGGCTAGTCTGGACAGCCAGAGGATGGCTTTTTTAGGGTGTTTGGGTCACCTGGAAAGTAACAGCCCTGTTTACCTGTGTCCCGGCATGTCACTAGGGAAGAGGGTGTTGAATGTTGAAAGCAAAGCCAGGGCTAGTGTGAAGGTTTTAAAATGGGCAACTTGAGCTTAACGGGAAGAGCTGCCTTTAGGGCTCCCTTGATTGGTGAGAATTCAGGCAGAGGCATTAGATGGAGTCCTTTCCAAGCTTCAAGGGATTCTGGTGTGGAACACTGGAGAATGTCAAGATATTTTAGCTTGAGAGTGAGTGTTTAGGGGATGCTGATAGGATATGTGCAGAATGTGTTGGGCCTGGGGAAGGTGAAATCACATTTGAGAGGCAGCGCCAAGTGAAGTGGGTATCTTGGTATCCAGAAGATTAAAAAATGACTTCAAGAAACTGCTGTTAAAATTAGAGTAGTTAAAAGACGGGGTAATGAGGGGTTTGATTATATTGACTCGGTATTTGACAATACTCTACCCTTGATCTATTCTAACTAGTGGCTTAACGTCTCTACGTGAGAAATGAACGCTTTAAAACTGTAACTTCGCACGTTCAAGAAGAACTTGAAAATGTTTGCATAAAAACCAAATGGACGGGTGTTTCAAAAGAAAACTTTCGTTTCAAAATAAATCCCTCCTGGGAGGGATTGTCTGATTTCTGTTAGTAAAATTTTGCATTTTTGTAGTTTCTAAGGTTTTCATAATAAGCATTTTGGAATTTTATGTGAAGAATTTTAGAAGTATTTTAGAAAGTAGGGCCCCGGGGTTTCAAACCATCACTAAAAGAGACATAGGAAGTGTCAACCCTAGAAATCAGTGGGGATGTTGGTGGGAGTCTAAGATGGAGTTGAACATGAAAGGAAGCTTCTGGGATGGGGGTGTGTTTTGGGCATAGTGATTGTGTTTAGATATGCTGGGAAGAGGATCTGAGCTGGAAGCTTCGGAGGAAATGGGGAGCTGCAGAGAAATAATCTGCTAGGCACCTTGAGAAGTGAGGTGGCACTGCCTTGTAGGGTTGGATGATGTGGAGTGTATTAGAAGCAAGAGATTTGGGCTTCCAAGTTTGCAGGTAGAGAAGCTTGACTGCTTGAAATTAGGAAACAGTTTGGGGAGGAGGGAAGCTAAGCTGCATACTGGGCAAACAGGGATGGTTTCTACCAGTTACTCGGAGACTGTCAGTCTTGAACTTGCCAGTGCATTCATTCTCCCTTGCGTCTGGCTGGAGCAGCCCCGGATGTGGCCCTCAATCCCTTGTCCTTTGTGACCTGATAGCATTCTTTGGAGCAGGTGCCCTGTGTGGGAATGAAGGAAGTGATCTCTTGGGCAGCAGACTAGGAGACAGTCTAGAAAAATGGACGTGTGGAGGTAAGAGCTAGAAGAGGAGAGTATATTTCTGGGGGATCAGGAAAAAAAAAAAGGTTTCTAGATTTGTCCAATATCCATGGGCAAGCACCAGGCTAATCCTGATTTTATCAATCCAGTTTTGAATTGGAATATGTACTTCTGACTTCTCAGTAGGATTTGCTAGGCTTAATTAAGCACAAGCAGGAAAATGAAAGAATATGGAGAAGATATGTTTGGAGCCTTTTTCATTAGTTGTATCTGGGTTGGTATTTCCTTCCAGGGCCAGGTGGATACTTGTCAAATCTAGAGTCCTGGATCAGTGGTGGGAGAGCATTTTTCTTATTGCAAGTTAGCAGGCCTTGCTTTTCAACACATGTTTTAAAACATTCTGGTCTTCCATACAGTTAAGACTGTGCTAATGCTGGAGGAAATACTTGGAATAACTATTTTGATGACTCAGCTTCTAACGTGTAAATCCCAGTGAAGCATTTCTGAGGTTGAGTTGCTTCACTCAATGTTATGGAAAAGGATGGGCCAAATGATAGAGGACCTTCGTCAGTGGGACCAGGAGGCAGATAGGAATCCCCCAACACACACCCTTTGCTGTTACTGTCTTGCCCTGTTCCCCAACACACACACACACACACACGCCCTGTTCACCCCCACCCCCACCCCCCACACCCTTTGCTGTGACTGGTCCTGCCCTGTTCTGATCCTAGAGCTGCAGTGGGGAGGGATTCTCCTGAGATCGCAGTGCCCCCTGCTAGAGTGTACAGTTATTCAGTGCACACTTGAACATATGATGAAGTACCTTCAGGGAGTAGTCATGTTCCCTTCCCTGCCCTGAACATTAGAACTAAAAATCCACTTACTCAGCCCTCCACTTGGGAATGAGGCAAGGGCTCAAGCAGGTGAAGCTCATAGAATTGAAATTGTGACTTCAGCTGTTTTGAAAAATGTTTAATCTCATTGAAAGTTGTGTGGCTAGGATATGGGGCTTGTGCCCTCCAACCTCCACCCTGCCCCCCAGAAACGCTCTAAATAGAGCATTCTTGGAGGTGTACCTGCTCCCTGAGAATTGAATGGGCCTCCCTAGGACTGTTTCCCTGCTCTGGCTTTGTGGGAGCTGCAACGTGAGAGCTGCCACGTGAGGGCAGCATGGTCCTTCCTTTACCTTGAATCAATCCGCAGACTTCAGTCCATGAATTTAGGAGTTTGGAGAATACACACAGCCATCTCTTCCCCTTCTGGGGAGCTAAAAGCGAAACAATTATCTTTAATAGGTCTCCATCTAGAATTCAGGGGTTCTTTCATTGACTTTTGCTAGTAATTCCTTAGGTCCTTAGCCCTTAAAGTGTGGCATCACTTGTTCTAAAAGAACATTGGACTGACCTAGCCCAGTGCTTCTCCAGCTTAGCTGGGGATCTTGATTAAAAGGCAGATTCTGATCCTGTAGGGCCTCAGGAGTTTATAGTTCTCAGAAGCTCCCAGGTGATGCTTATCACGGCCCTAACTTTCACTTAGAAAAACCTAACCTCTAGGACCCTCAACTTACGGATACCAACCTGTGAAACTGGGATCACACCAGTTCTGTCATGATACGAGATGAAAGTGGAAGAAATGTGAGACAAGGATAAAGGTGTTGTGAGCATCATGTCCCACTAAGCAGAGTGAAAGGACAGCGAAGCTGGCAGCGGCAGGCCCCAGGCTGCAGAGGAAGCGCTTTCTTGTCCTCACCCTGCCAAGGCCCAGGTTCCCAAGGAACAACCTGGAGAAACAACCTAGCCAGGTGGGGTGCACTGACTATTCTGGAGATGTGGCCACCAGCCCCAGATTTGGGAGGGAGTGAGTCTTCTGGCCCTGGGCTGACAAAATTCGATCTAACTAGTGCCAGAGGTCGAACCATTTCTTTTGACTTGATTGATCGCTCCTGCTTCAGCACAGCCGCATTAGTAGCCCAGAAGGAGGCTGGGGGGCGCTAGTGTGAAGAGTCTCAGGAAGCACCTGGCCCCACTCCAGTGTCCATCCCATCTGTGCTGGTGGCAGAGAGCACAATTCTAACTGCTGTGGAAGACAGTTTTCCTGGTGACAACACCCGCAGGGCCTTCTCCGCTCCCTGTCATTTAAAAGGGAATTGTCTCCTGTGGTGCCCACCCTCGGCCAGTTCTGTCTTGGCCCTTCGTGTTCTTGGACCCTGCAATGCCATGTCAGGAGTGTGGGTTCGATGCAGAATGCAGTGGCGGGGGAGTGACGAGGCAGACTCGATGGGCTCTGCACTGGGGCTCGGCTTTGAGGTCAGGCATTGGGTATGCTGCGCCTTTGAAGCTTCCCCCAACACCAAGTTGCAGGGACCCACCCCCAGAGGTTTTGATTCCGAAGGTCAGAGGTCAGCAGTGGGGCTGAGGATTTGCATTTACAGCAAGTTTCAGGTGGTGCTGGCTGAAGCTTATAAAGGCGCGCCGCTGAGGGGGAAGGCGCTTGCGCAGGGGCACGCGGGAGGCCACGCAGTCGGGGCGGGAAGGCGCAAGGACGCTGTGTGCTGTGCTCCTGAGAAGATGCGTCAAGTTTGGAATTTCTTCGAAACGACTCTGCGGGCAGGACTGTGTCTCTGGAGGCCAAGTCCCGTGTTCCCGCCCTGGGTTGGCTGGAGTTTGCCCTGACTTGCCGGGGTGGGGCTTGTCTCTGGCACCCGCCTTCCGCTTGTGTCCATGGTGTGGCTTCCTCCCAGGGCAGGTGAGTGACTATTTCGTGTCTTCCTTCTGGGCACACAGAGCTCCTGAATCTGGCTGAGTTGCGTTTCTTCTCCAACTGGGCCCTCAGCCGGCTTCAGGAACGCACCCCTTTTCGCCCCCTTCTCAGAGCCGAGGAGAGCCCGGCGGCTTGGCGGGTCTTCGGGGCTGGAGGGAAAGGCAGCCAGGAGGTCGCCTCCAATGCCTCTGTCACCCAATTTCCATTAAACCAGACTGCTCTGCAGCCTCCTCCACACAGCTTTTAAAGACACTTTACAAACAAGCCCTGCATTGGAACAGACTCATCAAGCAGCACTCTGTTAATGAAATTGCTTTCTGTTAATTTGAGTTTACAAATAAACGACTCCCAGCAATCTGGCATCATTGTGATGGAGCCCATCTCCCAGGAACTGCTGCCTATAGTGGCCACGGGAGGGTCACCTGGGGGCCATGGTAACTGGGGGTACCTAGCCTTTATTGGCTTGTTTGTGCTTCCTTCCACTGCCATTCTCCTAGCAGCCGCAGGGCTCTGCCCTGGCACTGGGATATAGATATCAACAGGGCCCGCAGCTGTCTTCAAGTAGCTAGCTGGGCCTACAAATAAACAGATAATTAGCTATCAAGCACAGGGTCAGATGGGCGATGGAGCAGCCTGAGGGGTGAATCAGGAGCTGAGGAGTAAAGGATGAGTGTGTTGGGGGTAGAGGGGAGTTACAGAAGCAAGTACACAGAATTTGTGTTCATTTGGCTGGAAGTGGGATAGCTTTGAGCACAGGGCTGTGGGGCTGACAGACTGCTGCCTGGGAGAGCTAGAGCAGAGTGCCCCGGGGGGAGGGGCCAAGGGCCATGGGCAGAACCACATAAAACGCACCCCTCCCCCCCACTTTTGTGCAGCCCTTATTTTATACAGGGCTTGGGGGCTTTCTGAAGTTGAACATAAGCTCATCAGAGATGGGTGTGGTGGCAAGTGAGATCAGATTATAGGGAAGAGTAGGGATACTGGAGAGAATCTGTAAAGAATGGCACCTGGTGGGAGGGAGGGAGGAGGGAAGGATACTTGAGTTTCTTCTCTAATTGGGCCCACATGCTGCAGAACTCAGGCGCACAGGGGCAGCTGGCCCCAAATCTTCAATGCTCCAGTCCCAGGTTCCTTTGCTGGGGGAGAGGGGAATGCTGCTGACTGGCTGCTTGAACAGGCATCTCATAGGTGTGGAAATTTGGGGGCCCAGCTTGTGGCTACAAGCCCCCTAGTGCTTTGCAGAACATGGCAGGTAAGTCACCTATGCAAGCAGCATGGGTGGAGCGGGGTCAGGCAAAGCTCTTGGGGAGGGAATTCAGGGGCCTGGAACCAGGTGTCTTTTTCCTCCCGGACAAAGCGCTCGCATACTTACTACAGAGCCAGGCACAGACACATATCAAGAGAACACCTGTCCACAAAGTAGTAATGTCTTCATTAGTTGATCCTACATCTTGATATGGAATAAATACAGCCCACATGTGAGATTGCTCACAGACCCAGCTTGGGTCTTCTCCAGTGTCTTGGAATTATACCTGATGTAATCACCAGTTTTCATCCAAATCCACCGGGAAATAGGATGATTTTGTTTTTGTTTCTTGGCTAGGAATCTCTTGATCCTGAAAATCCTAAGAGAAGATGTGGCGGGAAGAGGCAAGTGCGATGGCAGAGGGAGAGAGTGAGCCCCCAGGTATCTTTCACACTAAGACCTATGGGGCCTTGGTTTTCTCTTGAGGGTATTTCTCTTGAAGGTATTTCTCATGAGGGTATTTCTCTTGAGGATAAGTCTTGGCATGATTTTTCAGCTAGGACCAATGTCTAATTCGCCTTGTAGAGAGATCTGGCTATTTGTAGAGAGCGGGTCAGGGACCAGGTGGGCAGCAGGGAGGCTGGCTTGGAGCTGTGGGGCCCGTGAGATGAGTGGGTGCTGGTTGTGGCCTCAGCGTGGAGGGCTTTTATCTCTTGGACCTGTCCTCAAAGGCTGGGCTTGTCAGGGCTGTGCCCTCGGTTCCCTTCCTGCTGCACTTGGTGCCAGGCGCAGTGAATCTGCTTCTCTGCTCTGCGTAGATCTGGAGTTGCAGAATAATTATCAGACACCAACCAAAATGAGGCCTTGGCCTTGGAAATACTCACTGCACCGAACATTTATGAGTGGCCATAAAAAGAAGGTTGGAATTGTATCCGCAGTTCTCAACCGCAAGCCATAATTTCACACATTCAAACATCTGTTTTAAGATGATAGCAGAAAGTGTTGGGTAATTGACTTCCTTTTGTCCTGGACCATCAGTTAGGCCCCATTAAGTTTATTATAAATTCTCAGGGATTTATTAGTAAACAACATTTGGGGAGCCTGACACTGTCACACTGTAGCCAGGGAGCTAAAAGTATCTGAGCTTCGACCTGCCTGCTTTCCTGGCAGCCAGAAAGTGTATAATGGGAAATGGTTCTGTGAGCGACTCCTGGGCCAGGAAGTGCGGGCAGAGAAGCTAGAACCTGGAAAGGAAGAAGTGAAGGGGTGGTAGTGTTTGGGCTGGTCCTTGGGAGACTTGGGTACACAGATGTCCAGAGGGCTGGAAACACTCAGGCCTGTGTCAGTCCCAGGTCCTCCACGCATGCGCTGGGTGACCATGGGCAAGTTTTTCTGTGCTTGTGTCTTCATCTGTATAATGGAAATGATTTCATCGTCCTGTCTGCTGGGGGGATGTGAGGATGTACCACTCTGGCGCAGAGAGCCCCCACCAGTGGAATATTAGCACCAGGGAAGTGAAGGGGGAGAGCTGAACCAAACAGCTGGGGGAGCAGCTGGCCATCTACAGAAGCACTCCCAGGTATTGGGTTTGGACTCAGAAAGAACAGCTTTTCTGGTGGCTGCATATGGCCTTCTTCTTGGCTTTAGAGGGGGCATGAGAGGCGGCGGTTGGGCTGGGGGAGTGAACAGTGACTCTTTTTGACTGGCCCCTTCTGGCTCATCTGGGCCTTCATTCTAATTCTTGGGCTGATATGTTGTACAGTCCCTTTTCCATCCCTCCCCCCAATTGCTTCAGAAGCAGGATGCTTAGAAAGACCCAGAATGGGTGGTGGAAGGGATTTGCAGGAGTGGGTTGTTGCCCTTGAGCTAGGGTTGGGGTTCTAGTTGAGTTTCTTCTCTCCATGTGGGTGGGGGATGGTCCCAGGGCTCAGGGATAACAGACCCAACAGCTCTGCAGGTCTGCCCTCTAGGGTGCGAGGGGTTTTGTGGGGAGGGGCATTGTCTGGCATGGGAACTCTGTTTTGGGTCCAATGGCCTTGGCATGGCTCACCTGAATGAGAAGCCTGGGAGAGCTGACGCTGGACAGTTCTAGGGGCACACGTGCCCCACGGCTGCTCACGACCTGGCCCAGACACGTGCTCTGCTTTCCTCATGGTGACTGCGCCAGTCTGGCTTCCTGGGTGTGTGTGTGTGTGTGTGTGTGTGTGTGTGTGTGTGTGTGTGTGTGTGTGTGTGTGTGTGTGTGTGTGTGTGTGTGTGTGTGNTCTGGGTGTGTGTGTGTGTGTGTGTGTGTGTGTGTGTGTGTGTGTGTGTGTGTGTGTGTGTGTGTGTGTGTGTGTGTGTGTGTGTGTGTGGCGTGACCCTGACTCCTGTCAACCCCAGAGTATCCCAGGGCAACAGGTTTCCTGGTGTGTATGTGTGTGTGTGGTGTGACCCTGACTCCTGTCACCCCCAGAGTATCCCAGGGCAACAGGTTTCTATAACAAACATGCCTGACCTGAGCCAGAAGGCTGCCCTCCTGTGACTTGTCATTAGCCTCTCTGAACACAGGCTCATGAAATGGGAAGCCCACCCTCGGTGTCTTCTGTAAAGGGTGTACGACTTTGGGAACATGACCTGTCTCCTCTGGGGCTCTGCCTACTGGTCTGTGAAATGGGCATAAGCACCCTGCCTGCCTCCTAGGATGGTCGCAAGGGTTAGAGGAAGCAAGTTCACTAAGTGGCTGGCTCAGTGGACCTGCGTTTCTTCTTGCTGACATGTTCATTCGCATTCCAGGAAGTCGGTTGTCTGAGCTTTACTCCTCCACCCCCACACATCTTGGCCCAATGCTCTAAGTGGACGTGGTGGTGAGGACATTGGCAGGGACGGGCGAAGAGATAGATCCTGTTAGAGGGGGGCACAGTGGTGAGGATGAGCTGAGGCCAAGAAATTCACCCCTAGTTTCCCTGGCCTCAGCATAGATCCTTATTTTTCTCATCCCCGTTTTCAACTGCCAAATAAAACCTTGGATCTCATGGCACAAAACTGTGTATCATTAGCATTCAGGTACCTGCAGGGTATCATTTCCTGGGGAGGAAATGATAGTTTGTTGCCCCAAATAGGAACTGAATGCAGGCAAGCCTGGCTTGGCAGGGAATGAGTGCCAGCTTGTCTGCCAACTGGATTCAGAGCTGCACTGACTGGTGGTTGGGGCTCTGGGCTCAAGAACTGAGCCTGCACTTCCCATCCCTCACCCTGGGGCGAACTCTGTGCTGCCCCTTGGTGTTTAGCACTCCTGGTTGCAGCTGTCCTAGGAGGCCCTCAGCATCTTTCTGTTAGACTCCCCCTGTACCAGAGTATACAGGAGCTCTGTTTCCCATCAACAATGAAGCTATACCTGTCTGGGGCCTTTGGGGAGATCATATGAAGAGTCAGCACCAGTTGGCAGAGAAGGGACCTGGCAGAGGAGGAAGTGGAGACTCAGAGTCCATGTTCCCGCCCACCTTCCACCAGAATTAATAGTCCCCTGTCATTGCTGGCCCAGGCCTGGCTCAAAGGGGACTTTGGTGCACTTGGAGCCCTCTCTGAGGAGATGTGGTCTGACCTCCCCCAGCCGCTTCACCTCCCATGATCCTCCTCCTTCGCCAGGCTCCAGCCTCCTGCCTCCAGCGCCCTCCTCTCATCCCTGGACCAGCCTTCACTTGGTTTTGCATCAGGTACTTTGTGTTGGAGGTTCTACGGCCTGGAAAGCTGCTCCCCAGGTGCCTCCTTAGCTCCGTAGCACCTAGGTCACTACCTTTAGGTCTGTGTCCACCTTGGGGAGGTCCTGCATGATTTTCTTCTTTTTTAAAAATTTTAAATTTTTCTTAAAATGTTGCTCTTCTAGGTGTAGTCCCCATAGAATTTCCATCACCAATTCACCCGTGCGCCATCACCATAGTCCCTTGTGCTCTTCCTGCCCCTGCTTTGAGCCTACTCCCTCCCTCTTCCCTGCAGAACGTCTCTGATCTGTAGTTGTCTATTTTTGTTTTGTTGTTGTTGATGTATTTTTTCCCTTGCTCTCCTATATTCCTTCTATAAGTGAAACTATCCAGTATTTTTCTTTTTCATTCCGACTTATTTCACTGTGCATAATCCCGTCAAGCTCCATCCATGTTTCTGCGAATGGCTCTAGTTTATCTTTTTTGACTGCTGAATGATATTCCATTATCTATACCACATTTTCTTGATTTTGTGGCATGTTTGACCCTGTTTTTGGGCATTTAGGTTGATTCCAAGTCTTATCTATTATAAATAATGCTGTGATAAACATAGGGGTGCACCTACAAGATTTTTAATCTTCATATTAAATTAAAAAAGACTTCCAGTTGCTCTTTCCCATCACCCCGTTTGTTTCCTAGACAGGTGCTATCACAAGAGGTGCGGGGGGTGGGAGTGGGGGTGGGGAAGTAGCTTAGAACCAGACATACCTGTGATTGTTGATCTTTTCTCACATTGACTGGCTGTGTGATCCTGGGAAAGGCCTCTCAGTGCCTCACGCATACAGTGGAGATCAAATACAGCTCTTCTCATAGGATTAGGTGAATGAACTCATGTGGAATGACAATAGTGCCTGCTGTAGAGCCAGAATTTAGGAAATAGAAACTTATGATTAGCATTAGCCTGCCCTTGTTCGCTGGCATCCTAGTCACTTGGCTTTGAAGTTCCAGGAAGGCAAGAACTGTGTGTGACCTGTTCCCTGCTGTCCTCCAGAGCCCTAGTGTCACGGTGGCCCACAAATGCTTGTTGAACTGACTGGCTGTAGCATGGCCGTCATGGGGCATGGCAGTGCCGGGGCTCAGTTGAGGCCCATTTGGTCTGAACTTGGGCTACTCCACACTGACGTTCTTCGATAAAAGCATTGTAAGCTATTTTAACACAATGATCCGGCTTGATGTCATGCCTGCCTTCAAGACCATCATTTGTGAGTAAAATGAAAGGCGTTCTCCGCACCAGCTCTGCGTGGGGGAGTGGTTTGGCCAGTACTGGTGTGGGTGAAAGGGGCCGGGCGGGTTGGGCTTGTTCTTGCTTGTTCTTCATGACGTTATTTGTTCTAACCAGAGAGCCACCATGCTGCTGGGGTGAGGAGGGAGGGCAGTTGAACCCCTTTTCCTGCTCTCACCCCTCTGGTGTTGGTCCTAGTAGGTGCATAGGGTCAGGGCTTGGGCAAGGGAGTAGTTCTGTGGACAGTTTTAGGGGAGCATCCTCAGGTTGTGCCTGGTCCATGTTGGGGAACCACTAGGGGACATTGGCACTTGCTACCTAGGCAGGAGGTGAGGTGTACCCCACCTGCTACCTCATCTTGGTGACTTCCGAGAACCTCAGTCTTCTGAGGAGCAGGTATGGCTTCTCCCTTCTCCCCCTCGATGCTTCCTGGCCTGTAGTAGCACCAGCATCTGTGGTTCCACAGTTGAGGAAAACTCCAGGGGGTGGTGCGCTGGGGTCTCCCTCCTGGCGTCACCTCCACCCTCTACCAGGGACATCCTTAACGCTCCAGCATGGAATTGGGCAGAGTGCGCTCTCCTCTTCCGGAAGTCCTCCATCCTTTCTGAGAATCCCCTCATTCTAACATGGCTGGCTTGCTCTCCGGGAGCAGAGTGGGTAGGGCAGCCCGGCTTGGCAACATCTTAGCAAGTCCTGCTGCAGAGGGCAGATCTGTTCTCTAAGACGTCTGGGCCTTTCCTCTAGATGTCCTGAGTCTTGGGGCTCAGCCAAAACTCTAAAAATAGGCAAATTCTCTCTGCGTTCATTCTTCCACACCCTCAGAGGTCAGGCTGTTCCAGGAATCTCTCAAAAGGGCTTGAGCCTCTCTCCCCGGCCAGGCTGGAGTCTGAGCATGAGGGGGTTATAACACCCCCTTTGCTTCATAGCATTCTCTGTCACCTACCAGAGACAGGACTGTTTCTACCTTCCTGGGCTTCAGGTCTTTCTGCAGAGGGTGGGAGGTGGGCCTGCTTGGAGGTCCAGGGGGAGTCCAGCTCAGGCCTGCACCCACCTGTATTCGCCCTTGCTGAGCCAAGTGTCTGTGAGATGTGGGTGCTGCTGGCCCACATCCAAGTCTCCTCATTACTTATGGGGCTGCAGCCTCATTTGTCTGATTGATGTCTGATATTCTCCTGGTTTATACCTTTTCTCAGCAGTTTAATAATGATCCATAAACCTGTCTCTCTGAACTCAGATTTGGAAGGTCAGTGTCTCTGGGGACCATTTTGATTTTACAGATTTTGAAAAGTAACTGGGGGATCTGAGCTCTGTCCTGGCTGGCACATAGTTACAGGAGTTTCTTTGACTCTGGACCCATCAGGAACCAGTTCCCAGCACAGGGTCCTTAGACATTTTATATCCCATTTTATATCCACGATCAGTTTGTCTCATCAGAGACCGAGGTGGCGTCTCTCCTGCTCCAGCTCCATCCTCTGGGCCTTACTCAGTCTGCCTAGGCTCTCCTCTGCTTCTGAAGGGCACTGTCTTCTCTCCCTGGGGTCATTTTCTTGGGTGTTACAGCTCCAGCTGCAGGATCCTGAGCTCGTGGAGAAGTGAAGGCAAGCATCTCTTCCTTGTGCACGTTCTCCTCAGTCACGGGCTGCCGCACCCACGCTGCCGCCCTCCTGCAATGTCCACTGGAGGGTAGCTCTCTGGTTTTGACTGGTCGCCTTCTCCCCCTTTGCACCCAGGTTGAGTTCTCAGGGACAGAGCTGGTCACACCTTCTCCCTCATTACCAGGCTGGTCTTGGTCGTTAGGTCAAGTTTGTCATGTGTCGCCCTTTTATTTATTTTTCAAAAAGATTTATTTATTTATGCATACAAGTACTGGGGTACAGGCCAGAGGTGTGGGGTGGTGAGAGGATTCACCACAGAGAGCAGGGAGCAGAACAGGCAG
>JAGFMF010012090.1:44939-83869 GCA_019455555.1 Galemys pyrenaicus | reverse complement strand
TGCTGAGGGGAGCAGCGGGCACAGCAGGAGAGGTCTGCTGCACCATGTGGGTCCCCTCCCTGGCTGGAGGCAGGGATCGAACTCGTGCTGCAGTGGCTGAGGTTTGCTTCATAGTGCGTTACTTAACCCACTGTGCCACCAGGGAGGCCCATGTGTCGCCCTTTTAACTCGGGACAAATCCTCTCCTGGGAGATGCCTTAATGTCTCAGTAGATGGCCACTAGCAGGCCCCATCCATCCCACACGTTATCAGACCTGCTGGTTATGAACCCAGCCAGGCTCATCGGGAATGTCTCTCCTGTGTGAGACATCATGTGGTGTCTGCTGGGGGTTGTTTATTTTCCCTGAAGGATATTGAAGGGTTGAACATTGAGGGCTACATGTAGGGGTGGGGACAGACAAGGACAGAAGACCACAGGTGGGAAGGTGGTTCTGGCAGAGTGGACCGTGACTTCTTTTGCTGCTTTGCTGTGGTTTGACTGGTGTTCCTCAGTAGTGCTTCGAGAATACAGAGCACTGTGGTGTGTCTCTAAATATGTGGAAAATGGCTGGAACCATCCTCACTCTCTCAAGGGAGGGATAAAGGAGGGGCTGGTATCAAGTGTCGGTTTGCTGTTGGGGTCAAGCATCAGCCCAGAGACACTGGCAGCTGACATTTGGGCTGAGCCATGTGGACAGTAGTAGGTACTGACCTTGAGAAAAGGTGGTTGGTCCATGGCTGTTTTCATTTTTTATTTGTGTGGTAATCATTCACTGGAGGCGAGAAGAATAGGCTCTGTATGGCCCCTCTCACATGGTCCAGCGGGCCAGACATTGAATAGCACACAAGCGAAAGTATCATCACACACTGAGTGTGGCAAGGGAAATGTTCCCGTAGGAAGATGTCCTACCATGGAGGGCATGTTTAAGCTGAGACTGGAAGGATAACCTTGAGGTGCTAAAGCAGGAGGGAAGAGGAGGAATGGAAGGTGAAGGCCCTGTGTGGGAGGGGTCAAGTGAGTTCAAGGTGGCCAGGTGAAGGCTGGTGGCCGGAGTACAGAGAACCATGGTGGGAGGTGGCATGGGAGGTAGCGTGGGAGAGGCAACACACAGTCATCAAGGCCAGGGGAGGATGTGGTATTTGTCACAAGATCATTGGGGTTGTACTGAAGGTTTTAGGTAGAGTGACTTGCCCTGGCTCATTGTTGAGAATGGATCACTCAGCTGTCAGAGTAGGAGTGAGGAAAACGGGCCATGGCTGTGGAGGTCAGCACGGTGGCAGTGCAGCTTGCATGGGATGGTGGAGGCAGAGAGTCAGAGAATGCACTTATGTGAGAGAGATTGAAGGACGGAACCCTCAGGGCTTGATGAGGGACTGGGCATGTGGTGTGAGGAAAGGGGTGCTACTGAGGGCCAGTCAAGGGGTGGCTTACCCTAGTGGGAGAGCTGGTAGCTGAAGGGGCCGCCTCCTTCTGTTGGAATGTCAGGCTTGGTGGAGAAAAATTACTGGCTCAGATTTGGCTGGTTTTGTCACATCTGTTAGTTCGCAATGGTGTTGAAGTGTCTGAGGGAATGTCAAGATGGCGGTTGGGTATTCTAGGCACATAGAGTAGTGAGCTGACTGGAGATAGATGTCTGAGTGTCATATGGGAACAGGATCCACAGGACTGAGGGGGTCAGCCCAAGGAGCGTGTCTCAGTGGGAGGCTCCACCAGCTGACAAGGTGTCCGGTGCCCCCTTCCGTGTGTCCAGGCAGGTTGTGTAGGGCTGCTTACCTGGTCCTAGCAGGTACTGGTCTTGGGAGGGGTGTGGGGTTCCTAGAAACCAGGAGGTCGGTTCCTTAAGTTCCTTCAGCGTGGGGCTGTGACTCAAGAGGCTGGTGTTCCCTCCTCCCTCCCTCAGTCATCACGGCTGGCCTCTGTGATTGGCATGTGAACACTGAGTCCATCGCTGTCTGAGAGCTGGCTCCCCACCACAGGCTGGACCCTGTTAGTGTAAAACGTGGAGTAGTCAAACATGTTGACTCTAGAGTCCAGGGCTGTCGGGAGTGGAGCACTGATGGGCTGGCCCATCGGGTGGTTCTGGGAGGGCCCTGCAGGCCTTAGCCCCAGCAAGAGTCCTTGGTGGCTTTCTCTGGGGAGGAGGGGGATAAAGCTGTCAGCACACGCAGTGTGACCCTGGTCATTCCCACTCATCATTTTAGGTGGGCTGTGACTGCTCTGGAAATGATTCTCAGTATTTTTGCTTATGGGGAAAGTCGTTAGTGTTCAGGAGAATAAATTTCTCGGCAGGGCTGAAGATCTCCTTTTTTCTTTTCTGTATTCATTGTTATGAATTGCAATCAAAGACAGTTTAATGGTGAAATTGCTATAAAATGGTAGAGAAAGCATTTCTTTGGGTATTAGTTTTGTTTTAGTAAATTACGAAGTCGTGATTTAACTTGCCACCTTCAGGATTATTTCTGCCTCTCAGTGGGGTAGTATAATCAGCAAGATGTACTATGGCCTTCATTTTCTAGAGAACACAGATAAATAATCTCGCAATATGCTCTTGAGCAAACTAAATAACCTGTGACTTTTGATAGCTCCCATCCACAGTCAAGGGGGTGTCTCTTTGGCATGTGCGGGGTGGAGTGGGATGTGCAACAGATTCTTAGGGAGTCGGCTGGCTGGGAGGGAGACAGAGCTAAAAATGACCCAGAGGTCACTCCAGGATGGACCTGCATATGCACATGTGGCGGTTTCCCAATGGCTGTGCTGCACCAAGGTTGGGGGGCATGGCCCACTGGGTTGCTCAGGCTGTGGGCTTCCAGAGAAGTGGCAGGAGGGTGAGTCTAAGAACTTGCTGGTGATGCAGGCTGTTAGTGCACCATAAACTTTACACTCAGTTATGTGATGAACTTTTTTCAGGGTTCTACGATATGCTAGTTCCCCTGCTGGTTGGGCAATGTTTTGATAACAGTTTTCATTTTTGCCTTTGGGGAGCTCAAGGGGCTCAGACTTGAGTATTGGCAAGTATATCGTTCATAGGAGATGTTGCAAGCAGTGCAGTCACTGATGGGGTGCTGCGGCTGTTAGCGTTGAGCTGAGGGGAGACTGAGCCTTGAAGCCCATCAGGGCTTTCTCCCATAGAAGGCAGGGAGGGAAGGACAGACAGCCCCAGAAGGAGCACTATGGGCAAAGGCGCGGAGTTTGGAGTCCTGGAGCTTGCTGAAGTCAGCTTACGGGCAGGGGCTTCCAGGGGGCACTCTTTCTGGGTGGCAAGAGTTGGAAGCAAATGGTAGAATCAACACGTTTGACCTTCAAAGTCCAGGGGTGTTTATGCTAATGGAGTCCAGCCTGTGGTGGGGAGCCAGCTCTCAGACAGAGATGGACAGATGCACCCCCTGCTTTGGGGGTGAAATGTTTCTGGTACCACTCTCCACATGTGGAGGGGCTGCTGTGGAAAGGGTGAGGAGTGGGCAGTGGGCAATCTAGGGCCTCATTGGCTGTATCACTTTCATTGATACCAGATATGGCTTTGGGTAAGTCCTTCATCCCCTTTGAGCCTCCGTTTCCTCATGTCTAGAGTGAGCCTGTCCTCACTACCCAGTGGGCTGCTGGAGGCCCAGTGAAGTGAGAGCACCAAGTACACAAGAATAGGACCATCTCCATGCTGGGGGTCAAAATCTCTATAACATTTTCCCATCTTATCTGCTGAATCTGGGGAAGAAAGAAAGCAGTGAAAAAGCTGGTGTAGAGGTGGGTTGGTTGGAGGGCATCCCAGAGCCCCATGTCTGGCCCTGAACCTGCTAGAAGATGAGAAAGCCGCGCGTGCAGGACGGCACCAGTTGCGTGTCTGTGTAGGCTGGGTAGGATTACCTTGAGGCGCTACCAAAGAAGTGGGGCTAGCCTGGCAGCAAGCACAGTTTAGTAGCCACTGAGAGTGGCTGCACTGTGTTTGGGGAAGGCCAGCCTCGTGATGGCAGGGCCTGGGTTTGCTCAGAGTGTGCAAGTTTGGGGCTTGACCCTAATTGCTCAGGACAGGATAGAAGATGTTTCATCCTCGGTACCCTGTTTCCCTCTCCTTCTTGACACCTGGCTCAGTTAGTCTACTAAGTACATATTTAGCAAGTAGCAATTTTAAAAGACCCCACACTATTAGCCCGGGATTGTGACTTAGTCTTACCTTCAAGGGGCGGGTTTAGAGCTGCCCTGTCCAGTGTAGTAGCTGCTAGCCACAGGTAGCCTCGAGTACTTGACGCACGGCTGGTCTGAACTGACACGTGCTGAGTATAAAGTGCACAGTGGATTTTGAAGACTGAAGCAATGTTAATATCCCTTCATTTTAATCGGGGGTATATGCTGAAGTGGTAATATTTTAGATATATAGGATTAAGTGAACTTTATTAATTTCACTTTTAAAAAACTTATAAAAATGTGGCTACTAGAAAACTTAAAATTAAATATGTAACTCACTTTATATATCCATTGGATGGCCCTGGGGTAGAATTGGAAGGAGGAGTGATGAGATGAGGGCTCTTCACACCTATAAGAAGTGCCCTCTCCTCTCTGGCCTGCGTACTTGTGTTGCTCTGCCCTGGGAGGCCGGGCACTCAGTGCTTGGGTGCTCCAGATGGGCTGTTGGACCCCTCTTTTGCTTTCTGGGTTGCAGTGCAATGTGCTAGGTTGTGTGTGATGGGCTGGGGGAGCCAAAAAGTGCTACCAGAGCCCCGACAGAGGGTCCATTCAGGTCTGCAGAGGAGAGCACTGCAGGTTCTTTATCCCAGTCCCCCTCTCACTCTGTAAAGAACTAAACTGGGCCTTTGTTCATAGCCAGAAAGCCAAATTCTGAATCAAGAGAATTGCCTTTCCACAAAAGAGTTTCATTCAAGAGGTCAGCAAGGGAGTCAGCAATTAAATTAACACTCTAATAACAACCCCAGCTCCCCAAATGGGGGGAGTGTTGTGATTTTACCGAGAGGCAACGAATGTGAGAACAATTTTGAGGCTCTGCATTTCTAGGTCCGAGGAGGTGCCAGACGGTCTAGGTGATGGGAGTCAGGGTGCTGGACTCGCCCAGCAGGGAGTAGTCTTAGCAATCAGGGTTATAACAGTCAATTTTTCCAAATCTCCCCAAAATGGAGATGGAGCCAATTAATGGTTCATCATAAGGAGCAAATAGGGGAGTGCAATTTAGTGAGTTACCAGTTAATACTAGGGAGAGAGAGCAAACGTGTAGTTCAAATTTAATTTTGCTTATTCCTAAATATTTAGTGTAGGTGAGTTTTTGTTTTTGGTTGCAAAATGGAGGGGATCTGGCTGCACCTACACTGTGGGAGTAGGAACAGCTCACGTCCATCTCTGTAGCTGCAGGACCAGCCATGGAGCCTCCCTACAGTGGGCCAGCGGTGTGGTAGGGATGTGGTGGGTTTGTTTTTTGAGGCCATAAACCGAACCTAGAGATTGAAAGTGTTCACAGCTGGCTGGGCAGTTGAATGGAGTTTACAGAGATGGATAAATGGATGAATAAAGGGTGGATAAAAATAGGGAATGGTGAGTCTGTGGCTAGAGGAAAGGAGAATGAATACGTAAGTTGATGGACTGGGTAAGAGGAGGGGAGATGATTACGGGGATGGATAATTGGATGCTGGGGTGCCAGAGGCTGGACAAGGGACGGACGGAGGGGGCTCTTCACAAGTCCCAGTGAAGGCCTGCTAAGGACACCGCTGCTCCTGGTTGTCATGCAGCACATTTCTCTTCCCCAACTCTTTGTGTTCTGTCCAAACATGCCTGGAGCGTCTCCAAACTCTCACTGGATTTCCCAGAGTGCTCTCATTGCCATGGCTATGCTAATCAAGTCTCTTTCCCTAATTAGAACTGTCAGCTCCCGGGTGGGCCACCTCTGTCACTTTTGGGGGCAGGCTGGGACATGATGTGCATGGGGGTGCAGATGATGTGTTTGTTACGCACCGTGTGGGGAATTCTTTATGCCAGGTCAGTCATTTTTCTGTGCAAACCTCACATGACTTGCCAGATAATCAAGGAATCAAGATTATGATTGAGAGAGGAAGAGGGAGGAGAAAGTGTCTCAGAGGAATCTGAGTTAATGGGCTAGAGGAGACAAGATAGAAAGAAATTTCTTTTTAGGACACTACTCCTGCCCCACATGGGAGTGTGGTAACTGCTCTTATATGTGCAGTTGGGAAGGACCCAGTGAACGCTCTCTGACCGCCCATTCTCCTTTCTTAGCAGCGTCGGCCGGCAGCAGCACGGAAAGCCTCTTTTGGGGAAAACAAGTTTCAGAGAGAAGGGCAAACGGTCTTGAGAGTCTGGACTTGAATGGTTTCTCTGGAGGTGGCAGGGATGGGTTTCTCTCTAGTGACGAGGACCCCGAGGGCATGGAGGGAGACCAGGTCTGTCCTACCAGTTAGGGCATCACTGCCCAGGACAGTGTGTGTGGGGAGCATGCCAGGCCTGCCCTTCGAGCGTCCAGCTTTTCTGCCTCAGCAGTGGCTTTAATCATCATGATCACAAGTCAACTCATCATCATTAATTGGATTACATTTCAAGCTTGGTTCCTGGAGAGGCTCCATTGCAAATGGAGCAGAAAGATGCACCATGGGGACCGGTGGGGAGGCACGGTGCCCAGCAGTGCATCCTCAGAAAGCACACCAACCCTTTTGCTTTTAGCGCTACAACCGCCAGATCTCATCCTTCGTACTCTTAGTTAGTGCATAGACAATTTCCCATCCTCGTGAAATCAGTAAAACGAGACTTTTTTCATTCATAAGACAATCTCAGTACAATTTTAAGCATCTAAAAGAAACACAAAGGAGTCCAAAAGCCATGATGAAGGTTAGCAACAGTTTTGTTGGTTTTACTTAATTCATTCACTCATGTTGAGGTAACATTGCATCATAACATTGGGTAATTTTCTGGGGTACATCAGTAAGTACAAAGTACGTATATATTACATTAAGTTACCACTGAAAGTCTGAAAGTTTTCTTTTTTTAAAGATTTATTCATTTACGCATACAAGAGCTGGGGTACAGGCCAGAGTCCAGGGAAGTGAGAGGATTCACCAGAGACACACTGTGGAGCAGAACAGCAAATCAACCGAAATCCACTGCTGATGGGAGCAGCGGGCACAGCAGGAGAGGTCTGCTGCACCATGTGGGTCCCCTCCCTGGCTGGCGGCAGGGATCAAACTCGTGCTGCAGTGGCTGCGGTTTACTTCATAGTGCGTTGCTTAACCTACTGCGCCACCAGGGAGGCCCGAAAGTTTTCTTAATGGTACTGCCAACCAGTAGTTACATAGCAAAATTCCAAAATGTTTTGTTTTACCCATTCATCTATTTGGAGACTGGGTCTCCTAGCAGTTGCTCAGATCGGTTTTCCTTTCTAAATGCCCAAATTTCTCGGCAAGTTTTGCCCTCCCTACTCCTTCTGGCTCCAGTCAAGACCTTGCAGGTCACTCCCAGTGGCAAAAATTGGTTTTCCTGCCCATCAGAACAGATCCATTCCTATGTTGATGGCTGCAGGCTCCTTGTTCAGTCCTGTTCTCTTCCAGTGTCCTATTCTGAACCTCTTCATGAAGGGGCTAGGAACTCACAGCCACACGCAGGTTTGGCTGAACTTGCCTGCTGTGCAGACTGGAGTACAAGGGTCTGACTCTGGGAGGGCAAAGGTGGAGAAAAAGGTAGTTGGTGATGTTGAGGGTGAGGTGCCCTCAGGTTACCTGGGGCATTCTGAGGTTTCACCTTTTAAATTTATTAGGAAGTCACCTGTGGTGCTGAGTGAAAGAATCTGTTCAGGCAGTTAGTGACAACAAATATAAGGACATAGGCGTTTCTTTCAGAACCCAAGAACTAAGGAAGTGGGAACTTGAAATGGGCTGAGATGAGAACCTGGAAAGCTGAGTGTCCTTCTTCCTGGAACTGTGTGGCTCCCCAGCCCCTCCTCTCTGTGCCTTTCCCCCTGAATCCGCAGGTCAGCTTTCCCTGCTTCTCTGGCCATGGGAGGAAGGCGCCACTCCCTGACCTCATACCCCTTGAGTTCTTCCTGGGCTCTCAGTTCCAGTTACATGAGGAAATTAACATTAACATTCTGGATCCAGAGATGATTCTCAGTAACACACCCTGGGTCAGGTGGGGTCCATGGGCAGAAACACGCATGCCAGCACCCCATGGTGGTGAGGGGCAGTCTCGGGGAACCGAGATGACTCATGGGCTGTGCAGATTCCCCGAGGGTGTCTTCTGGGGTTCTCATTGCTATTGCTGTGGCTATGATCAAACACCATATGATTTTGCACTATTGCATTTTGTGTTAGTAGTTTTCGATGTTACTGCAAACATTTTATAGACTTCAAGTGGCTTTATTAAAATTACTTAGTAAAGTTTCTCACTGTGGAACATTAAATTTACAAAAATTTCCCCCCACCATTACAAATAGTATAGCAAGACCTTTTTTATGTATAAGGCTCTTTCTATGTTTTGGAATGTTTTCTTTGGAATAGATTGCTAGAGGTGGAATTATAGAGTTCTTTTCTGCAAATGAGAAAAAATCCACCGAAGATACTTAAGCAGAAAGGAATTTTTATACAAGATATTAGAAAGCTCTGGGGGCCGGGTGGTGGTGCAGAGAACAGGGTTGGATATGGCAGCCAGGAACAACGAAGACAGGGTCTGTTTCACCCCATGGTGGCACTTTCTGGTGAATCACCACTGTTGCCACTGGCCACTGCTTCTCAGTAATGCCCCAGGGACTAGACTCTAGAAGCTCTGCCACCAGCTCTCTGGAAGGAACTAACTGTCCCTCCAGCAGCACAGGACCAGAAAACCCAGCTACCCTATCACTTCTCACATCTCAACCCAAGTCCCACATGGGCGGGTCTGGTGGGCGAGGTGATTCCTAGGTTCCTGGAATAGCAAGATAAGACCCTTGTGACATTCCCAACTATCATGGGCTGTTAGAGGGTCAGGCAGTTATGAATGATGATTGCCCACTGTGTGTTCAGATGCAGATTTAGAGGAAAGAATATACAGGCTGGAGCAAAGGTTCAGGGGTAGCAGCCAAAGCCCAGGTGCTTTTTATTTTTCTCTGGGTTGAAAGTAGGTCCCCTCATGACCCAAAATGACTGCTGTAGCTCCAAGTATAACATTGTTTGATAGGATGCTAAAGAGGAAAGCAAAAGGTAGGAACAAAAGGGCTTTCCCATTAAATGCTCATGTGATTCTTCTTCCTGGGTTTAAAGTCTCCAGCAGACGTGGCTTTGCATGGCCTAAGTTAAATGCCTATTCCTAGATCCAACAGAGCAGAGGGTGTCAGGACAGTCACAGCTGCCCTAGATCTCTGCCTAGGTCAGGACTGAAGTTTAGGTTCTAGTAGTAGGAAAGAAGCAAGAGCATTTTTTGGAGAAAATAGTAACATTACCCAAAACGGGGTCTTATTTTCCAGTAGTTTATTTTTGTGAATATTTTGAGACTCCTGACACAAATTGCCAAGTGGTTTCCAAAAGGGCTGTACCAATTTAAATTCTTACTAACAACATATAAATATATCTGTTTCCCCACATCCTTGCCCACTAGCGAGTTGTGCATAGTTATTTATAACTGTGGTACTTAATTCTCTTATTAATTCTGATAGCTTTTTTTGTTTTCAGTTTTATAGGAATACAGCCTTAGGCCAAGTGAATGAATGAATCTGAGAGTAGCATCTCATTTTTAATAGATTTTAAAATGTTCTTTTTTATTGTATTGATTGGGCTGTTCTGAGTAGTTCTAGAAAAGGGTAATAACAAGCATCCATGTCTTCTTCCCAATTTTAATGTCATAACTAACTGGAGTGTTGCCCTGGTGTGTTTGATATCAGTTATTCATTTGGGGTGTGTATGATTTCTTCTAATTTAAGCTGTTGGTTCTAAAATACATGAGTTTAATGATAGCTTGATGGGAAGTGGAGGGGAAGGAATGACTTAATGTTAACCTTATAGTCAATTGAAAGATACTTTAAAAAAATTTTTTTTTCCTTTATATATATATATATATATATCTGACATCAGTTGTAATCCCCATCACCATATCACCAGTGCACCATCACCTCAGTCCCCCGTGCTCCCGTCTACCCTCAACCCTCCCCCTCCTCACCAAGTGTCCCCAACTTGTCCTTGTCTTTTCATTTTTGGTTTTTGTGTCTTTATTGTTGTTATTATTATTCCTTTCCTTGATCCTTATTTGGTTCCCTTATATTCCTCCTAGGGGAGGAACCATCTGGTATTTTTTTGCCTTCTGACTTATTTCGCTGAACATAATCCCTTCCAACTCCATCCATGTGGTTCCTATGAATGCGTATAGTTTTTCTTTTTTGATTGCTGAATAATATTCCACGATGTATATGTACCACAGCTTCCCGATCCACTCATCTGTTTTTGGGCATTTTAGGTTGTTTCCAGGTCTTACCTATTGTAAAGAGTGCTGCTATAAACATAGGGGTGCAGGTATTCTTTTGAATTTGTGTCTTTTGGGTCTATTCCTAGGAGTGGGATTGCTGGATCCTATGGAAGTTCCATTCTTAGTAGATTGAGGAACCGCCATACTGCTTTCCGAAAGATACTCTTATTTCAACATGTTACATGTGAAAGAAATGTACTTAGAATAACTAAGGGGAGGATATGATAGTATCCTATAATTCAGTACACAATCAGTTGATGTAACCAGTATCCTCATGAAAGAAATATCGAGTGTACTGGATTATGTTCCAGAGAGGATCATTCTGTTCCCAGGGTTCAAACTTTCTTGAGGATAAGACACTGAATATAACTCGAGTCTGAACATAAATCTATGACTCAAAAAATTGCTCTCATCTGACTAATTTCTCACATGAAACTATTTTTGCAATCCTAGGATACACCCTACTTTTATTGTTATGTTCTGCTCATTTAATATTCTGTGGAGTTCTGTTTTCTGCTGTTTAGGACTATTATATCTACTTTCATAAATAAAGAGGGTCCATAATAAAAAATATTTCTATCAGAATTTGGTGCGAGAGTTAGAATAGTTATATAAAATAAACTAGATTTCTGTTCATCTAGATGGTAGCAGTTTTTTGGAAGTGAAATTCAACTTGTAAACCAGGCACCTATCGTGAAAGTAAATATTTGGTCAACTTTTTCAACTTTCTCCTTGATTATTAGTCTTCAAATTTCTGTTATTTTTTACTTTTTTGTCTTGGAAATTCTCCCAGGATCAATCTGATCATTTTATATTTTCCCCAGAAAGTCATCCATGCCACTGAGATCTTTGAATACATTAGCAAAAACTAATAGCTAAGTGCTTTACAATTTTTGTCTCCCCTGTATCTGCTCATATTTTATTATTTAAAATCTTTATTTTTTTTGTAAAAGATTTATTGATTTATGTGTACAAGAACTGGGGTACAGACCAAAGGTGTCGGGGGGTGAGAGGCTCTACCAGAGGCAGAGTAGGGAACAGAACAGGCAGATTAACTGAAACACACTGATGAGGGCAGCAGTGGGCGAGGCAGGAGAGGTCTGCTGTGCCATGTGGGTCCCCTCCCTGGGTGGTGTCAGGGATCGAACTCATGCTGCAGTGGCTGCGGTTTGTTTCATAGCGCGTTGCTTAACCCACTGCACCACCACTCCCTGGCCCTATTATTTAAAATTCTTTGTGATTTCCTGGTGGATGCATGACTATTGTCTTTTCCTCAAAGACTGACCTCAAATGTACTTCTTAATGTTTTTTGACCATTTTTGGATTGACTTACTTGGTTTCCCTCATTAGTGCTGTTTTTTGTTTTGTTTTTTTAACTCAAGTGTGACATTTTGGCTTCCAGTTTGATCTGTGACTGTTTTGCTGTTGGGTTTTGGTGCTTCTGGAATGCTCCTTGAGTAAATGCTCTGTTCTTTTTCACTTTCATGCACCTGAGCCTCTAGAACAGTCCTGGTACATTGTGGGGATACTTGTTGGCCAAGTGAACTAATGAATCTGGAGAATGATGGGAAGCTGCCAGAAGCCTCCTCTCCTGGGGGACAGAGACAGGTGCTGAGATGGACCACAAAAGTGAACTTTGTTTGCTGTCCCCCCTTTACCTTTGGGTCCACCGCCAGCTGCCCTGTGCATCCCAAATCTATTGAAATTTGCAACTACTGCAGAGGAAATTCATCTTGGTGTTTGTGCTAGCCCGGGAGCATCTCCTCTTGCACTCCCTTCTCCCACACGTGTGACCTCAGGCAGTGAAGTCTCTCTGGTCACACTAGAGAGGTGGTAACAATGTGAAGGTGGGGCAAGCAGCCTTCTGGAAGGTGGAGAAGGTGAACACAAGGGAGACAACTCACTTGTAGGGGAAGCTGGGCAGAGGGGCAGGGACTGAACTCAGACAAGTTATTGGTTGAAGGACACTCTAGATGGAGCTTCATTCTCCTGTCTGGAGAGCTCTGAGCTTTTAGGATGCCTGACCTGTGGCTGCCGAGGAGGGGGGTGGTGAATGTGCAGCAGTCTGTGCCTTATGAATGAGGGGACACCTGGACTGGTCAGAGAGGTGCCTTGACCATTATCTGTAGTTATCAGATAAAATGAGAGTTCCAGGTAGATATGAAATATCTATTTGACTTACCCACAACCCAGGGCTACTCAATGGCAAGGCAGTAAGGTGAGCTGCCTCTTGAAACCAAACGCACCTTAGGATGGATACTCCCAGCAAAAAGGGAGGTTTTAGATGTTAGAAAGCAAGGCTTCATTTCCTACCCAGCCTTCCTCCTCAAACACTGACGTAAACTAAGTAAGCTCTACCCCTTTATCCACTCTTCAGGGCCTTTTGGACACAAGTTCTGTCTCACAGGGTCTACTGGACTTGGTGCTGGGATGAGCACTTGTTTCCAGCAGCTTCCATGCAGACGGGGAAGGACTAGAAGTTGGGGCGGGCTTGTAGCCCATATAAACTGAGTGTCAGCTAGGGCTGGGGGAGTGAGGTGGACGAGAGGGCTGTAGGGGCTGTCGAGGAGGTGACTGAGGCAGCGGGCAGCCTGGAGGTTACCAAGGGGGAGGTGTGAAGCAGTAAGATCATGAGGATCCTCTCTGTCAGGCTCCTTCTCAGGGCCATTTACTTCCAGGGGCTCTGAAAAGCTGAAGGGCAAATTCCAAGTTTCTGAGCTACAAAATAAGTTTGGGCAAGTAAAGTGTCCCAGAGGAGATAACCTCTAGGTGTTGTCCTGAAGTTTATGCTACCCTTAGACTAGCCTCATTTATTCCTGGCAGAAGGTTAAAAACTATACAAATAATCTTAATGGACATAATTATGTTCTCATCACAAAATAATGTGGCGCAGTTCCATAATTACTCAAAAAAGATCATCGTGTGAACAGCTATTAATTAGTGAATTGCTTTGGAAAAAAAAGTTCAATAGATTTGGGAAGCATTGTTAATAACCCATTACGGTATGTCTGAGGGTGAAATCACCATGTCGTGTCAAAGCACAGATTTATGGCTCCATTTTTAATCATTTCCAAAGAATTAAGAATGTGCTGTACATCTGACTGGCCAGATTTGAAGCGCAGAAGCCATACATCTGCATTAGGAAGGGAACGGATCATTTCCGGCCAAAATGGAGATCAAAGCTCTTTCGACATCCATTTGGCAAGAGTTGGCACATTTTATAGCTCCTCAAAAAGTTTAAGTGATTTTAGATAAATAGCATTCAGCTTTTTCGTTCCCTTTTCCCAGGGTCTTCTCCCAAGCCAAGAGAGGATAATCACAAGTTAGCAGGAACTTCTGACTTTGACTTGGAATTTCAGGGCATCTGACCGTGTGTTGTTGCTGGCAGAGTAGGGGTGTTTCTGCACTACCCCCAGAAGGGGTGTAGAACAAGCAGCTCTACCCTTTTTCATGAGGGATGGCTTCACCCTTTTGGGGCGTAGGATGCTGGACTTAGCCCAGTAACCTTCTTGTCTGCCTGGAATAGTGAGCATTTTGAGCGTTAGGGAGCAGCCACACATGGATTTCCTTGGGGTTGAGGGGGGAGAGAGGAAGGGTAGGGAGAGGGAGAGAGAGGGGGGAGGAAAAAGGCGAAGGCAGAGGGGAGAAAGAGGGGAAAGAGTTTGATTGTTGGAAGAGAGCTGATGTCTCCTGAGGCTGTGTGCAGGGTGTTTTGCTGGGTGCTCGATATACACCAACTCCACTGGGGCAGGTGTGTCACCCTCATGTTCTCAGTGAGGAGACTGGAGCGCAGGGAGCTGAGGGGATGCTGCAGGATTGCTGCTTTGGGATGGAAACCCAAGGTTGGCGAGAACCTGTAGTTCAGCCACCTCCAATGACTCACCTCAGATCTGAGCCACTGTTGGTGACCAACCCATGAGGAGATCATCTCTCCAGGCTTCAGCATCTTTTGTGGAGGGCTGCTGGGTCCCAAATGCCCTGTCCCACTCAGCACGAGAGGTGAATGTACGTGTTCCTGTGTAAACCAAAAAGGCATACCGAGTAAAGGATGATGGTTTCCTCTGTGCCCCTTCTGATCTTACTCCTCAGAGGAATCACCATTCGCAGTAAGGTGGGCGTCCTTCCAGCCACCTTGCCGAGCTGCATGCATAGGTCATACGACATGAACGGTTCAGTGTGAGCAGGATCACGGTGCTGCTCCATGTCAGGCTCTCACTTGACAGTGAGCAGTGGATGTCCCTTCAGATACATATATGCACCGGCCTGCTCACACACCTAGCGACAGAGCAGCTGTGCAGCTGCCCTGTCTGGTCCTCAGTTCTCCCCGCACTCCCGCTCTGTCTAGTTGTTTTACCTATACAATCTTAGGATAGGTCTGACCACTTGCTCCCACCTCTGTTTTCTGTCTATCTCTTCTTTGGATGACTGTCGGTACCTCCTACTTAATCCCTATCCCACCCCTGCCCAGTGCTCTGTTCCGATCCAGCATGCAAGCTGGGCCTGTCCTTTCTCTGCTCCAAGTGCTCTGTCTGCAGAAAGCCACAGCCCGCACTGCTCTGAGGAGCTCCTCATGGTCGGTCATCCTGCTCCATTTCTTGGACTTCGTCTCCCATGCTTCCCCTTGTATTTGCTCTGCTCTTGTGCCGGCCTCCTTGCTGGTATTTGAACTTGTGATGCGTGCTACTGCCTCCAGGCCTTGGGTTTACCATTCATACTGTTGGAATGTCCTTCCCAGAAAGCTGTGTGGAGCCCACCCTTAATTCCTTTCAGCTATGTGCTCAAATGCAGTGAAAGCCTTCCTTGACCACCCTTCTCTAGATTAATTTCTTAAAGTAATTAAAAACATCAGGTGCACCCACAGTCAAAGCCAGCATCATACTTACCAATGGAATAATAAATTTTTTTTCAAATATACATGGTGAAAAAGACATCTGTTTAATTGGCCTATTTATGTACCTGCACTGCACTGATGAGTTGAGGAAAAAAAGAAGGCACGGCCGATTAGAGGTCCTCCAGGGTCAGAGATGGTCCAGAGGCAGTGGTTCCACAAGCAAGCTGCAAGAGGCGTGTGTGGGCAGAGGGTGATGTCTGAGTGAATGATGTCGACAAGGGTGTTACTGTTGGTAGACGGGAAGGTCCAGGTGTGATCTGGGTGGCTTAGAAGGAGTGGAGGACCCTGGGATGAGAGGTGGTCAAGGAGGCAGCGTGTAGAGATCAGTCATGTGGAAGCGATGGGTGGGTTGGAGCGAATGACGCTTGCCGGGTACCCAAGCCATCGGCGATAAGTCGTCGGTCATTGGATGAGACAGTGTGGAGGCCCGTGGAGACAGAGGAGTGATGGAGTGACAGCAGAGAGAACAGGGACTCTACTTCCCATCCCTGGGGCCACAGGGAAATGACAGCCTCTGTGGAAAGCCAGAGGCGGGAAGGCTTTTGAGTGGAGGCTCATAATATGGGAGAATTTTTGTTTTTATTTTTGTAAATCATCAAGTTTTTTTTTTCCATCACTGCATTTTTGTGCAGCATTTAATTTCTCCCCTCAGGTGTAGTCTCTGTAGTTCTCCCAGCACCACAGCACCCATGATCCGTCACCTCAGTCTCTTGTGCTCTTCCCTCCCCTGTTTTGACCCTCTCCCTCCCCCTGAAGGAGGCCTTAGATCTATGATGAGCTTACAAGGTCTGTCTTTCCCTGACCCTTTGTTTGGTTTCTCTATATCCCACACATAAGGGAAACTGTCTGATGTTTATCTTTATTCTTCTGACTTATTTCGTGGAGCATAATCCTTTTCAGCTCCATCCCTGTCCGTGCAAATGGCATGAGTTTATCTTTTTTTGATTATTGTCTATATATACCACATCTTCTTGATCCACTCATCTGTTTTTCGGCGTTTCGGTTGTTTCCATATTCTAGCATATTATAAATAGTGATGCAATAAGCATAGGAGTGCTTGTTTTCTTTCAAATTAGTTTTTGTGTCCTTTGGGTAGATTCTTAGGAGTGGAGTCAATGGATCATACAGTCAATCTATTTTCAGTGTTTTGAGGAACCTTCACACAGCTTTCCATAGTGACTAGAACTGTTTACCACCAGCTGTGTAAGAAGATTTCTTTTTCATAATATCCTAACCAGCATCTGTTGTTTGTGGTTTTTTTAAATATGGACCATTCTCACCAGTATGAGGTGGCATATCATTGTGGTTTTGATTTGCATTTCCCTGATTATAAGTGATGTTGAACGTTTTTCATATGTCTGCTGGCCATTTGCATTTCTTCTTTAGAGGAGTGTCTTTTTAGCTCTTCTGTCCATCTTTTGACTGGATTGTTTGCTTTGTTTTTGTTGAGTGGTGTAAGCGGTTTGTAGATGTTTGACATCAGTCTGAGCGTTATTTCTAGAAGGTTCAATGGAAAGCTGGGGTATGTAGAGGCTTACACATGAAGCTTCCTAATTAAAAATTTCAGTCAACCTTAATGTATATTTCTAGCACTTTATACTTATTTCTCTGTACAGTTTACCAACATAAGTATAATTAGCATCTGATGGAGGCTCAAGAACTTGCTACTTTCCCTCTAAATGTAATGATTCCTTGGTTGTCTTAACTGGTGCGTCACTTTCCAAGTCTGAATGAAAACTTACCTTTGATGCTCATTGACGCCCTCTTTCTGCAAGCTCAGACCTAAGTTCATGAACTCCGTTCTGGCTGGATTCACCCCGCCCCATCAGCCTTTGAATAGCTGCAGTGGTCCAAACTTAGTCACTGGACAGAGAGCCTATAAAATGCCGAACAGTTTTATCAGTGCCCATAGGTTGGTTTTGTTTTTTTTTTTTTTAGTCGGTAAAAGGCATTGTGGTGGCAGTGGGGTGTCTAAGCTGTTTGTCCTGCCTCCTCAGGACACTGCTGGCTGCAGCCCCCTCGATGAGAGCTGTGCCAGGGGGCCAGGAAGTTGCTGATGCACAGCCGTGAATCACGTGCGAGAGCGGCTCATAATTGCCTTATATGTGTTTTCAGTTCTCAAATTTAAAACCATTTACTGCTGGGAACAGATGTTAAATTCAGGACGCTTGTCAATTGTTGGCGCTATACACAAAAAAGATGCTTAAAATTAGAAGCCTGATTGAATTTTAAGTACAGTGATCACAGTGGTTGGAACTGAAATAATTGAAATGGTAAACAGTTTATTGTGGGAGATGTGAGTAAGCAACGGAAAGAGAAGTTGAACTTGAATTTGAAAACCCATGATGCGAGTTATAATGGGGATTCTACAGTGATCCTTAAGTTAATTAATACTTGATTGTAACAGAAACACTCTAGTTGTACTTAGGGAACATGAATACCAAATTCATTCATAACTTAAGGGATCACCAAAAAAAAAACCCCAAAACCCATGTGGATTCAATAATGTCAGAATAACTGCCATGTATTGGGCATATGCTATGTTCCAGATATTGGACTTGAACATTTATATAGTTAGACTGTTATCATCCAGGGCTGGGAAGGACTAGATGATCCCCTGCTTGGTATTTCTTTTTTCTCTTTTTAATTAAAAAAAAAAGCAAACAAAGAAAACACCAGATTTATTAAGAAAAGGAGAAAGGAAAAAAAGAGAGACACCTGCATAGTCACAGGTGGGCAGGAAGGAGAGCTACCCTGCTTGGAAAGTTTAAAAACAAACTGTGGTTAAAAATTACCTAACAGGCCTCCCTGGTGGTGCAGGGGTTAAGTCTCAGTGCTATCAATCTCCTACAAGCCACTGCAGCATAAGTTCAATCCCCTATCTCCGGGAGCAAGGGAGCTGACCCACATGGCGCAGCAGACCTCTCTTGTCTTGCCCGCTGCTCCTCTCAGCAGTGTATTTCAGTCTGTTCTGCTCCCCACTTTGTCTCTAGTGAGTCATCTCACTCCTCTCATCCCCCCACCTTTGGCCTACACTCCAATTCTTGTATGCACAAATAAACCTTAAAAGATTGCATAACATAAAACTTCTCATTTTAACTACTTTTAACATCTACAACTCAGTGATATTCATTCATAATGCCCTGCAGCCATCACCACTGTCTGTTGCCAGCACCTTTTCATCATCCAAATAGAAACTCTATACTCATTAAATAATAACTTTGCAGGCCTCCTTCCCTAGCCCCTGGGAACCTCCATTCTACTTTGGGTCTCAAAAATGTGTTGGCCAAATTTGATAGAGCTGACGTTACCTCTCTTTGACCCTGACCCCTAACTGATTGCTGAAAACAAGGTCATCCACTCTCATTGAGGTGATCTTGGGATGCACAGCCAGCCAGACACTGCTGCGCCCTGGAACACGACAAGGAGGATGTGTGCTCACAGAAGCCTGGGTCCTGCAGCTGGGTGGTGCTGACCCCCTCCCACACCCTGTGCCAGCTCCCTGCTTTGCTCCTTGGCCTGCCAGGGCTTGGGTGGAGCAGATGCTGTACATCAGCTGCAGAAGCTTCTTTCAGTTGTTTGGACACATTGATTCTTATTTCTGGGATCCCTCTCCCCCAGTTTCCTCTGCTGTGCAAAGCTAACTTCTAATCTTTTAGGTCTCTGCTTAGCATTTCCTCCAGGAAGCTTTCTCTGGTTCTGCCATGCCCCCTGCTGGGTCCGGTGGTGGTTGTCTTGGGACTGTGTGCATCTGGTGTCACAGCTCTGTCCATGGCTGTCTGTGAGCTTGCCCATCTGCCCCGCTAGCTAGTGGACTGTGCAAGGGCATGGTTCTGGGACCCACTTGGCTACAGCCCAGCATGTAGTAGGTACTTGGTATGAAAGTGGGTTGAACCCCCTACACAGCTTCCCAGCCCTGGAAGGAATCACTACCTGCTGTCACTGGCATCTACCCTGTGTTTCCTCTGCCTCCTGTGTACCCCAGGCTGCCCACATACTCAGACTACTGGGACTAGGCGTGCAGGGCAGGTGTGGAGAAGTGACTGGATGGTGAAATCTTATAGCAACAAGGGGCCCAGCCCAGCCCAACTGTCGATGTCCCCTGCTGAGGGGAAGATGCATTGGTGGAAATGGAGTAGGAATTCCTGGCTGCACGGAAGGCTGCCAAGGCTGCTTGTTTCCCGTGGCTGTCACTGGTGGACGATGAGCAAAGTGGATTTTAATTTGTTGCCTTCGTTTGAAGTGAAAGAAAAGATTTTCTGTTTCTGCCTTGTTAAGTGCTTCCCGTAGTGGTCAAGAGAATCATTATGTAAAAGCTGCGTGTCAGGCCTGGCTCCTGCAGGAGGAATGCCCTGCATAGCACCAAGAGACTGCCAGCCGCCCTGGGAGTGTCCCGGTGGATGGTGCTGGAGGAGACGTTGAGTCTTTCCTGTGCGGCCCCAGATGTGGACCTGGTGGCCATTGGGGTCATTACCAGGTGGGTCATCTAGCTTAGGAAAGTCAGGGCCCTCAGTCTGATTTCACTTAATGTGTCCCCTTACAAAAACACATCTTAAAGGAGTGTGTGTGTATGATTTTTTTTTTAAAGGCTGAAGGGAACTTAGTGATTAAGACAGTGGATTTGAATTCAGGGTCCATCACATACTAGCTCTGTGACCTTGGGATATCACTTTCCTCCTTGGTTTTCTCATCCTTGAATTGGGGACACCAGCCCTAGTCCCCTGCGGTGGCTGTGAGGAAACGGGTGCTCACCACAGGTCTGGTGCCTCCGAATGTTAAATAGAGGAGGGGTAAGGTTTTGTTCAGTTGTTGTTGTTTGGAGCCCCAAGTTCTCATGACTTTGGGGTTCAGTCTCTCACATGCTACTAGGCAGACTCTGGCCTCATCGTTCTCTTCTTCCTGGAGTAAAATCACCATCAGGATTATGAATCTGGGAGTAATTTTGTTTGTGACCCAGGGAAAGGACTTGGAGAGGGTGTTCCTCCTGGCTTGGGGATGTCGTTGTTCCAGTTTATCCCCGCCTCATCATGACACAGCCATGAGAGAAAAAAAGTGTTTCACGTGACTCAGGGTTTTGTCTGTGGTTGGGGCAGGCGAGAAAGGACCTTCTTGTGGCAATCGGGGTAACCTGTACACTCCTCAGCAGAATGCTCCTGGGGTTGTGTATGTGTGAGGCATGTGTGCATGCTTGTGTGTGTGGTGTGTGGTGTGTGTGTGTGTGATGTGTGTGTGTATGTGGGGTGAGTATGTGGGGGTGTGTGGTGTGATATGTGTGTGGTTTGATAAGTGTGTGGGATGGAATGAGTATGTGAGGGGCTGTGTGGGTTCAGTCTGTATGTGTGGGGTGTGTGTCTGCACATATAGTGGCCTGGGATGCGCCCAGCTGGCTAATGTTGACTAAAGTTGCTGCTGTGACAGATGTTCTTTCATTTAGAAATTCACTTTGGGGTATTTAGTCCAAAAATTTGAGATAAAACAGTTACTGCTCCGAGATTCATACTCTATATGAAAACCTCATTATTAGCAATCTGATTTAATGGCAGATAACCCAGCATCTTGCCAGTCGTCATTTGCCATGGTTTGAACACGCTTCATCAGGTAACAGTGTGAGCAGGGGCTGGGCTACAGTCCTTTGAGGTCTCAAAGTTGCTCTTCGAGCAAAGAGGATGTTGTTTATTAGAGTGTTTACTTGTGCTCTTGCCGTCCTCTCTGTCCCAGACCTGCTGGTTTAGGTAGCACATAAGCAAAATGTGTTTGAGGAGCGACAGGGAGAAAGAGCCAGGCCTGGAAGTTGGGCTCTGCCTTCTGTTTGCTCTGTGACCACTGTTTTCTTTTCGTGGCCTGATAGCTTCACTACTGCCGCTCACTGCACATTATGAAAGGTCCCTCACTGCCACTCCAGCTGCAGAGACTTTCCAGCTTCGTGGAGGAGACCGGGAGATCAGGGAAGCTCTGAATTGCCTGTGGTGAAGGTGCTTTAAACTCCAGATTTCTGTTCACCTCCCAGAGAGGGTTAGCAAGTCTGTGAGAAGGCGGCCACGGAGTGGGTTCTTCGGGTGATAACACTGGCAGTGGAAATAAGATGCAGCGTTTATCAAAGTCCCCTCATGTTTTGCCTCCAGGGATCTCACACCCTCTCATAGATGTTTTATTTCTCCAGAACTTACCAGGCTCTGGAGAAGTCCAAAGGGTGTTGGCAAACACAGCTGGGACACCTGTCACTGCGACAGACGTGTCCCCACTCAGGACTCCTGGCCCTGGTGTTCTGTCAGCCTGCTCCATCTTGCATCTGGAATGGTGTCTCCCTCAAAAGTCTCAGTGCTTAGCGTTCTTAAAACGAGTGAGGAAAATAAAAGATTAAAATGAGCCAAAGAAGTACAAGTATATAAGGCAGGTTCTCCGTCTGTGACTTTGTAAGATCTTCTGTATCTTGATTTATATTTCCACATTGTAGCTCATTATACTTCTTGCATTTCTATATCCTCTCAGCTTGCTGTGACTTGCTCTAGTAAAGTGGAACTGAGAGTCGGGACTTGCAGCTGCCCATTGGCCATGGGAACACTTGTGTGTGTGATACCTGACTGGTTAACAGATGGAATTCTGGTTATAGAATCTTTTAGGGCCCACAGTTGTCTTCACAGTAGTTCTCACAACACAAGCATGATTGTTCATCTGTCAAATCCGTCTTAGTTCATTGGTCCCTTCAGACATATCCCTGGGCTGAAGGAAGGGGTTGCAGATGTGTGCTTCAGGCTCTCCATTCCCCTGCACCAGACCTTCTTCCTGGTGTCAGGAGCTGTATCCTGGGCCTTAGTGGGAGGAGTGGAGCTAGTCTGGTAGTATAGGCCATTGGGGGTCACTTTGCCAAAGCTCAGGGAATACTGTTGCCTTGTAAGGAAGTTGTAGACAGTGACTGGTCCCAAGTCTATAGGTATTTAGTCCCTGGGATGGGTTTTGCAAGGACGCCAGAAATATCTCTGATTCTGTCACCAGAAATACTGTCACCACCAACGTAGATTTCTGTGCAGCTTTCTAGCGCTCTGGCTCCTTTCACCTCCAAGGGAGCATCTGCAAATGTGTGATTTCAGCACTGCAGGGCTTCAGTGGTTCACTTCCTTCCTTTATGGGCTGGACCCTGGACCCAGGGAAGCAGAGGTTCCAAAGCCATACAGAAGCTAGGATGGTCTTTTGAGTTTCAGGAATCTCCATAGGGTCTATTTGGGTTCGCTCTGTTTTTAGTTAACTTTTGACCCCAAATCTCGTGTCTGGCAAACCTATCCAGGGAAAACCAGCATGGCTTGTCACTCTGTCTTGGGGTGACCAGAGAAAGCTAGCCTTCACTCTCACAGGAGTTGTGTCTGACCTTGGGTTAGGTGCTCTGCTGGTTGCAAGTTTCTGGCAAATCCTAATCTCAGAGAAGGGAAGGTGAGGGTGAGAGGCTGCGTGCTGCGGGGAGGCGGCAGCACTGACCCATTGTCCCTGAAGATGTACCAGGGCTTGGTCCTTATCCTCCTTTGTGGCCCAGTTTTTCTCTCGTGGGGTTTCCAGTGGCTCTCTGGGGTCTGTGTTCAAAGGGGCCAAGCTTCAAGCAGGGGACTGGCTCAGCTGGGAAGACCCAGTTTGCCTCAGTGTCCCTGCCCTGCCTCAGTGGAGGAGCGGGAATACTGGATTGGGCGACCTGATGTGAAGCTAGAACTTCCAGGACAGGGTGCTCAGTGGAGACTGATTGGAACTGCTCTTCTGTGGTGGGCTGCCAGAGCCCTTTTTGGTGGTCCTAGGGAGAAGCCTCTCTTCTTGAGTTTCTGCTGTTCTGCCCCTCTTTCCAGACTGACAGCTCAAGCTGCTGTGTCTCACCTGCGGGCTTCGGCATGTGTGGTGCCTGGTCACCACCACAGTTCAGGAAGGTCCCCAGATGGAGGACATTTGAGGATAGGGCTGAGGACACCAGTGTCTTCACTCAGAACTAGTGAAAACTGTTACGGGGAGACTAAAAATTTCCCACAGCTTCAGAAGCTAAAACAAGGGGAACATAAATAGTCCAGACAAATGCCTTTGGAGTTCAGTCTGAGGTGGGAGGTGGAGATTTGATAATCACATCCTCTCCAAATGCCACACGCTTGCTGGGCTGCAGGCCTGTGGGCTTCTGACCCAGGATGCTCCTCTAGCTGGAGTTCAGCACCCTCTGATGCATGGAGCACAGATTCAGCTAATGCCTGTAATTTCCAGAAAAGTTAATTTAGATGTCACTACTGGACCATGGAATTGGAATGAAGAAAGTGCCTAAGGGGCTGATGAATGTCTTCAAAGGGGGCTGGGGTTTCAGGCACAGATTTTTTCCCATTGTATTATTTTTAATTGCGGTAATGTTGGTTTATAACATGGTATATGATTTAGAGGTGCGGGCTCACACCTCTTCAGGTGTATCTTACTACACCATGTCCACCACCAGAGCACCCACAGTCCCCACCCACAGTCCACTGGACACTCCGCCCAACCTCCCTTCTCTAGTGACTTCAGTTCTACAGTCAGACTTACAGGGCTCGTTTTGGCTTAGTTATTCTGTTTCAGGCACAGGTTTTAAATTGACCAAGATGTACAAAGATTTCAGATTGCCTGAGAAGTGGGATGTCTCTGGCTCTCCTTCAAGGCTGCACCCTGGCCTGGGTGGGCTTCCACCTGCTGAGAGCAGTTACAGAGTCTTGCCTGAAGGCTTATCTTCTGGGGCAACCTGCAGGCCCCAGAAGCTCAGCCTGGGAGGAGGGACTCTTTTCTGTGGGTGTGAGGAACCTTTGGCTCCCTTCCCTGGGGCAGACTCTTTGGCTTTAGTCTTCTCAGGCAGGCTTGGTACCAGGCCATGACAGTTCTCTGAGGGCCTGGGGGCAGGGAGGTGCTGCAGATAGAAGAGGGAGGGACTCCTGTGCCTTGGCTAGAAGTGCCTGGTCTGAGAGTGTGGAGGTGGAAATCAGGAAGTTAAATTTGATAGGGGAATGTCCAGAACAGAGCCAGAGGCCATTAGGAGAGGAAAGCGTCAACCACAGCTGACTGCTTGGTGGCTCGGATTTAGGGCCAACAACCTGGAACTGGGGAGTTTGGAAAGACAGCCCCTCTATCCCACCCCTGCCTTCTCACAAAGACTGAGAAAGGCTTTGGGAACTCAGCCTTAACGAGAACATCTTTGACGTCCCTCCCCTTTACATGTTTTTCTTCCCCCTTTTAAAGAATTTTACCGGTTGACCCATAGGAGGCAGCTCTGTGTGTGAAGCGTTGTACTTTTCTTCCCACACTGGAATGCCTGCCTAAGCGATGTTCTGAATGGCAGCTCCCTGGAGACCACAAGTGAAAGCCTTGTTTCACCTGCAGATGAAGTTCTGCTTCACAGTTGAATTATTCTTTAACAGGTAAGGCGGGAGCCGCTGGGTGTTAGTTTCACCTTCGAAAGCTCTCCCAACTGCATACTTACATCTTTGCAGGTTGTTCTTTTAATGTAGGCGGTTACAAGGATGAAAAACAGTAAGTCGTCATCTTCCCACCCAGAAAAATTCTGTTGATAGAATTTAAAATACTAAACAGAACATTTAAAGATAATCTTCTGTTTTTTAAAAAGATTTATTATGCATACAAGATCTGGGGTACAGGCCGGGAAGGAGGTGAGAGGATTCACCAGAGACATGGTGGGGAACAGAACAGGCAGATGGACTGAAAGACTGCTGAGGGGAGCAGCGGGCAAGGAAGGAGAGGTCTGCTGTGCCATGTGGGTCAGCTCCCTGGCTGGGGATGCTTCATAGTACAGTGCTTAACCCCTTGTGCCACCAAAGAGGGCCCTGTTTTCTATTTTTTGATTGATGTAACATTGATCACAACACTAATGATTCAAAGGCATTATTAAAAGGTGTAAGCTCACACTTCTTTTTTTTTTTAAGATTTATTTATGCATAAAAGCACTGGGGTACAGGCCAGAGGTGTGGGGGGGGTGAGAGGATTCACCACAGAGAGTGGGGAGCAGAACAGGCAGATGGACTGAAGTACACTGCTGAGGGGAGCAGCGGGCACAGCAGGAGAGGTCTGCTGCACCATGTGGGTCCCCTCCCTGACCTGCAGCAAGGATTGAACTTGTGCTGCAGTTTGCTTCATAGTGTGTTGCTTAACCCACTGTGCCACCAGGAAGGCCCGTAAGCTCACACTTCTGATGCAAGTTATCATACCAGGCCCATCACCAGGGAACCCTCCACCCTGGTTCAATGGGACTCCTTCCCATCTCTTTCGTACCCCGCTCCCCGCCCCCCCGCTCCCCGCCTGCCCCCCAGAACCTCAATTCTTCAGTCAGATTTCTTTGGTTTCTTTGTTCCTTTGCTTTGTTTTTCTGTATTGCACATATGCGTGAAATAATTGACCCTTCTCCTTCTCACTTACTTGGCTTAGCATCATCCCTTCCAGTTACATCCTTATTGTCACAATTGGTGAGATTCCACTTTTTTTTTTTTCTTTTTAAACTGAGTAGTTTTAAAACTATTCCATGGTGCATATTTACCACATCTTAATCCACTCATCTGCCCTTGGGCACGTAGGTTGTTTCCATAACTTGGCTATTGTAAATAGTGCTGCTATGAATATAGGGGTGCTTATAACCCTTTGAATTAGTGTCTTTGCATTCTTTTTTAAAAAAAGATTTATTTATGCATATAAGAACTGGGGTACAGGCCAGAGATACAGGGAGATAAGAGGATTCACCAGAGACAAATAGAGAACAGTATAGGCAGATTGAAATATACTGAGAGGAGCAGCGGGAGAGAAAGGAGAGGTCTGTTGCCCATGTGGGTCAGCTCCCTGGCCAGGGATTGAACTCAGGTCATAGAGGTGATAGTGTTAAAACTTAACCCCTAGGCCACCAGGGAGGCCCACCATTCCTTTTTTGAGAAATTAAAAAATTTTAATCTTTATTCTTCATAGTCTAAGTAATTACTATTGAATACTACTAGTTTGTTATTTCTATATATTTTTTACATCATTCATTTTTGTACAGTTTGTGTTCTTATTTCAGCATTCTTCAGGTAGATAACTAGGAGTGGATAGCTGGATCTATTTTTTTTTAAAGATTTATTGTTCATATAAGAACTGGGGTACAGGCCAGAAGTGAGAGGTTGAGAGGGTTGAGAGGATCCACCAGAGACAGAGTGGGAAACAGAACAGTCAGATTGGACTGAAATACACTGCTGAGGGGAGCAGCGGGCGAGGCAGGAGAGGTCTGCTACACTATGTGGGTCACCTCCTTGGCTGGTGGCAGGGATTGAACTTGTGCTGCAGTGGCTGCAGTTTGTTTCATAGTGCATGCTTAACCCACTGCGCCACCAGGGTGGGCCCTGGATCTATTTTTAATAGTTGGCATAACCTCCATGCAATTTGCCAGAGGTTGGACTAGTTGACAGTAGTATATGTATACGAGGGTTCCTTTTTCTCTACACCCTCAACAACTCTTGTTTTTGATCTTTTGATATGACGAGATGGTATTTCATTGTGGTTTTGATTTGCATATCCTGATAAGTGCTGAAGAACATTTTTTTCATGTGCCTGTTTGCCAACTCTTCCACCCATGTTTTGATTGGGTTCTTTGTTTTCTTTTTGTTGAGTTGTAGGAGTTCTTTGTAGATACTTTAAATCAACCCCTTGCTGGATATATGATGTATAAATATTTTCTCCCATTTGATAGTATTGTTTTTGTTTTAATAATGGTTTCTTTTGCTGTGCAGAGGTTTTTTTAGTTTGATCTAATCCCATTTTTAAAATATTTGCGGGCCTCCCTGGTGGCGCAGTGGGTTAAGCAACACACTATGAAGCAGACCGCAGTCACTGCAGCACGAGTTCAATCCCTGCTGCCAGCCAGGGAGGGGACCCACATGGCAAAGCAGACCTTTCCTGCTGTGCCCGCTGCTCCCCTCAGCAGTGTACTTCTGTTGATCTGCCTGTTCTGCTCCCGGCTCTCTGTGGTGAATCCTCTCACCCCCCCCACACCTCTGGCCTGTACCCCAGTGCTTGTATGCATAAATAAGTGTTATATAAATCAATTAAAATATTTGCTTTTGTTTCTCTTGCTGTTGGAGTCAGTTTCCAAAGATATCCCTGAACCAATGTTGTGAAGTGTTTCGCCTGTGTTTTCTTCTTTGACTATGTATTTTAAGGTATCAGGTTTTATACTCAAGTCTTTAACCTGTTTTGAGTTCATTTCTGTATATAGTGTGAGATAGTGGTCTAGTTTAATTCTTCTGCATGTAGCTGTTTGGTTTTCCCAGTACCATTTTTTTGAAGAGACTTTCCTTAATTTGTTGTATACTTTTGACTTATTTGTCAAAAGATTACCCATATAAATGTCAGTTTATTTCTGGGCATTCAATGCTATTCTATTCATTTGTGCATCTATTTTAAAGAGTTATATACATATAAGAACTGGGGTATGGGCCAGAGGTGTGGGGGTGATGATATTCACCAGAGACAGAGTGGAAAGTAAAACAGGCAGATCTACTGAAATACACTGCTGAGGGGAGCAGCAGGTGAGACAGGAGAGGTCCCCCGGGACATGTGGGTTGCTCCCTGGCTGGGGATCAAACTCGTGTTTCAGTGACTGCAGATAGCTTCATAGTGCTGCGACTCAAACCCTTGTGTCACCAGGAAGGCCCTGTGCATCTATTCTTACTCCAATACCATACTGCCAATCTTTTTTTTTTTTTTAGGTTAGAAAACTCAAGCTACAGAAAGGCTCTGTAAAGACTCTTGAAAAAGGTCTGAGCCTTTTCCCTCAACCTATCCTTATAGATAATTATTGTCAAATTTTCTTATGGATTACTTTGAGAAAAATTATGTGTGTACTTGCATATATGAGTATGTTCTTTTTAAACTGAAAAAGATAATATTTTTCCCTTCTAATAATGATAATTTTGCCTGGTGATTTCTCCTTGCCAACACATATAATCAGTCCCATCCCTTTTCATAGTTATATAGTAGTCTTTGTATGAACATACTCTAATTTTATCTGTCAGTCCCATTGTGGATCACTTTGGTTTCCAATATTTTGCTCTTAAAAATAATGTAATGAGATATATAATATATATGTGTGTATATATATATAAAATTCTTGGGGTAATCTTTGCAAATAAATTGAGAGACTAAATCCTAGTCTTGGAACTATTTGGTCCAAGTATATGAATTTTATTTTGATAGATGTCAGCCTTGTGATTTACTTAGAGCAATTCTCAGTAAAATCTGTGGAACTCTTTCCTGGGCTTTAACCCTCACTTTGATTACTTAATAAGCTGCTTCTCTAACTATCACTGAGACTTGATTTCACTTAACAGCATGATCCAGCCAGCGAGTCTGTGTGCACACTTCCTTGTGTATGTGGGCAGTGTTGTTCTAGGACAGTGTTCTCCAAGAAATTCTGATAATCTTCAGTATTGTCAGAGAAAAACATGAAGAGGCTGAAATAAAATGCTACCGTTTATTTGGGATTTTACAATTGCAAATCAGAGAATATAATTCTAGGTAACAGCCCAAATTATGTCCTTCTGGGGTCTTTGTTTAAAGGTTTATTTTTTTTAAAGGGTAGAAGAGGGAAGGAGGAGGATAGGTTTGTAAAAAGTTGTTTAGCAAGAATTAGGATTGATTATAGATTTTCCTTAGAGTTCTTTGGCTTTTAGTCAAGCTGGCCTTGGTTACTATGGAGAGAGGATAAAGAAAAAACCTTTGTATAGAGAAGGCCATGCTAATTGGAAACCAGTTCTTGCAAGTCAGTAAATAGCTTTTATTTATTTATTTATTTGTTTGTTTGTTTATTTATTTATTTATTTATGCATACAAGAACTGAGGTGTAGACCAGAGGTGTGGGGGATGAAAGGATTTATCAGAGAGAGAGAGAGAGAGAGAGTTGGGAGCAGAACCGATGAATCTAGTGAAATACACTGCTGAGGGGAGCAGCGGAGAGACAGGAGAGGCCCATTGTGTCATTTGTGGGTCACCTCCCTGGCTGGGGATCGAACTCATGCTGCAGCTGCTGGTGATAGCTTGATAGTGCTGAGATTTTAAACCCTGCACCACCACAGAGGCCCCAGTAAATAGCTTTTAAAAGTTATATGTTCAGTAGGATGGAGTTTCAGGCACCAGATGGTGGATTTTGTCTGCCTCAGACATACCTTCTCAAGCCAGTGAGAAAGAAATTGAATGGAGTGACTCAGTGTACACATCCACATAGGAAACTTACATTAATATTTCAAGAATTTATATTTGTTCTTACTACATGTCTTACATAGGGATATTTCCTAGGCTGCTCTGTTCTAGTTCATTCAAGATCAAAACTGATTGCTAATCACTCAATTTCTTTTCATAGCTCATGAATGGCTCTTAACCTGCTACCCAGACAGCTTCTAGATCTTGTGCCTTTTAACCTACAGTGTCATGTCATGGGCTTGCTCTGACTACCAATTTGCCCAGTAGGGGTGAACTCAGGTTTGATGACAAAATTTACCATTCTTTAAGCACAAAAATCTAGAAATGGACACTTTCTCCAGCTATGTTGACTTCCTATTACATGGAGGTTCTGTGCATGCTTCCCCCAGTTCCCTCAATGGTTATATCTTAGAGTACAAAACCAGGTAACTGACATTGGTACTGTGTGTGTGTGTGTGTGTTTCTGTCATTTTAGCAGTTGTGTGTGTTCTTATAAACACCACTGCTGGGATACAGAGTGCTAAAAGATCTCCCTCTTGCTTCTTCTGTCCAGTCGCATCAGCCTCTTTACCTCAACCATCACTAACCTCAGGCCACTACTAATTTATTTTCCATCTTTACATTCTGTCATTTTGAAATGTTCTACAAAGGACTCTCGTAGTATTCGACCTTTGGAGATTGCTTTTTTGTGTGTAGCGTCATGCCCTTGAGGTGAGGTCTGTTGCGCGGGGTGGTGGTAGGGGTCATCAACACTGTGTATCAGCCATGAACTCCTTTTATTGTTGAGTAATGTCCCATACTGTGGTTATTTCATGGTTTAACCATTCAGCTATTAAGGGAGGTTGGGTTGTTTCCAATTTTTGCCTGCCTCTCTTAACTCTGCTAAGAACAAACACGTTCAAGTGTTGCATGGATATATCTTTGTTTTCTGGTGTTGTTGGGTCAAATGCACTTGCTGGGTCCTATGATTAAGTACATTTTTGGCCTTTTAAGAAACTGCCAAACTACTTGCTAGAGTGGCTTAACTTTCCACATTCCTATGAGCAATTTACAAAAATGTAGAACTATTTTTCTATACTTGTTAGAGTTTGGCCATGTCACTGTTTATGTCTCTGTTGTAAGAGGTGTGGAGATAGCTCATTGCGGTCTTGATTTGCGTTTCCTTCATGGCTAATAATATTGACTTATTTTCGTGTGTTTATTTCCCATCTGTAAACATTTTGTGGTGAAATGTCTCTTGATGTGTATTGTTTTTATTTTGAAAGTGACATACTAGTCTACTGGGAGGTGTGGAGAGGCACAGTGGTTTGGTACTTTTTGGTGGTGACTGTAGAATAACAATTGACATCTGGTCCTGTGATATTCAGACTTGGACAAAGTGATTAAAATAAACTTATATTTTCACAAGTTCTTTTTTTCTGTGCTTGTTTCCCCAGTACCTTTGTAAATTTATATTACTAAACTTAGCGTTTTATGCAATTTGTTAATCTGCATTTGTCTGAGGCTGAGCATCTTTTCATAGGTTTTTGGCATTTGTATTTACTCTTTTAAAAATTACTTTTGTCACTTTCTATTTTTTAAAGATTTATTTATTTATGCATACGAGCACTGGGGTACAGGCCAGAGGTATGGAGGTGATGAGAGAATCCACCAGACAGAACAGGATGCAGAACAGGCAGATTGACAGAAACACACTGCTGAGGGGAGCAGCGGGTGAGGCAGGAGAGGTCTGCTACATTGACAGAAACACACTGCTGAGGGGAGCAGCGGGTGAGGCAGGAGAGGTCTGCTACGCCATATGGGTCTCCTCCCTGGCTGGCGGCAGGGATAGAACTTGTGCTGCAGTGGCTGCGGTTTGCTTGTTGCTTAACCCTCTGCGCCACCAGGGCAGGCCTTAAAAGTTGCTTTTGTCACTTTTTAAAAATAATATTTTAGTATTCTTTGCCATCTTTCTTTAAAGGCAAATTACAGTGAAACCTAAGTATCCTTTGAATTCTAGCCTATTCCTTAACATTTCACCCCAAATTTTAGTAGCTTAGAGTAACCACCATTTATCCACATGTCTGGCGATTTCAGCAGATTGGGACTGACCTGTGAACATCTGGCAGCCTGACTGGCCTGGATAGGAATGGCCTAACTTTTCTCCATTACTCTTTCATTAAGACACCTTGGGAATATTCTCATCATGAGTTCTAGAAAAATTTTGCAGGTTCCACTATTTTGGGCAGGATTTCATTTCTATGTACATTAGAAATAATAAGTGTCTCTTGATAGATACCCAATTCTGCTCACTGGAAGCTGCTTTCTAGTCCATTATGTTCTAAGCCCCCCATTCCATCCTCTAAAATGTCCTTCCTTCCCCACTATCTTCCTTGGCCATTCTAGTGTCTGGAACTGTTACCTTAAATGAAAAAAGGATGAGTATTACCTGAAGAGAAAATAATCCTTTGAGCAATTTCTCAGCCTTTTTTCCTTTTATAGGCCTTTATATATTTTGAATAACTTCAAACCAGCCTGGAAGCTCTTACGTTGATACAATATCCTTAGAAACTTTGTTGGTTTTCTATGCATCTGATTCTATTACATTTCATCCATTTTCTAAAAGCCACACTCATAATTTTTTTTTAAATTTATTTATTTATGCATACAAGCACTGGGGTACAGGCCAGAGATGTGGGGGTGGTGAGAGAATCCACCAGACAGAACAGGACTCAGAACAGGCAGATTGACAGAAACACACTGCTGAGGGGAGCAGCGGGCGAGGCAGGAGAGGTCTCCTACGCCATGTGGGTCCCCTCCCTGGCCGGAGGCAGGGATTGAACTCGTGTTGCAGAGACTGTGGTTTGCTTCATAATGCGTTGCTCAACCCACTGCGCCACCAGGGCGGGCCCAACACACTCATAATTTTTTAAAGAACTTTGACTTTTCTAGGCTTAATCTCTGCTACTCTAGACATGTCAGTGTTCTTAAGATTGCTAGATTCCCCTCTAGCTAAGAGGACCGACCTATGAGGCAACAATATATGCACTTATTTTGGCTTTTGCTTATGTCAAGTTTTCTATGGACCACGGCCAAAGCAAATCACGTGACTGTGCCCAGAGTAAGAACGGGCAGATGCTCAAAAGGGCACGGATTCACTGAAGTGCAAGAAGTTGAAGCACTGATGCAATCCAGCTACCCAAAAGGTTATTTTTAAAGTTTGATAATGTTATCTTTTGTGTGCATGTGTGAACATAAATACTATATACTGTATGATATGAAACTCTTTTTTAAAAAGATTTATTTATGCATAAAAGAACTGAGCACAGGTCTGAGGTGTGGGGGGTGAGAGGATTCACCAGAGACAAAGTGGGGAACAGAACAGGCAGATTGACTGAAACACACTGATGAGGGAAGCAGTGGGTGAGACAGGAGAGGTATGCTGTGCCATGTGGGTCACCTCCCTGGCCAGGGATTGAACTCATGCTGCAGTGACTGCCTATAGCTTCTAGTGCTGTGCCTTAATCCCTTGTGCCACCAGAGAGGCCCTTGAAACTTATTTTTACTCAGTAATCTCTTTTTGCAATCTGTTCCTTTTAACTGCAATAGGAATTTCATTGTGTGAATGTATAATGCATTTAATTTAGCCATTTCTGTGATGAATATTGAGTTATTTCCAATTTTTCACTATTACTCTATATCAGAATTTGAGATGTACCTTTTTTCTCACTTTAACATTGCTGAGACTCATGATGGCTTACAATTATTTTGCAATGCTATTTTTAAAAAAATATTTATGCATACAAGAGCTGGGGTACAGGCCAGAGTTGGGGGAGGTAAGAGGATTCACCAGAGACTGAGCAGGGAGCAGAACAGGCAGACTGACTGAAGCACACTGCTGAGGGCAGCAGCAGGAGAGGCAGGAGAGGTCTGCTGTGCCATGTGGGTCCCCTCCTGGCTGGCAGCAGGGATCGAACTTGTGCTGCAGTGGCTGCGGTTTGCTTCATAGTGCATTGCTTAACCCACTGCACCACCAGGGAGGCCCTGCAATGCTATTATTTTATTGGTGCATAGAAAATGATGTACTTTGTAACTGGTGTTGTCTTAGATTTGATAAAACTTGGCATAAATGTTGATGAATATCCTCCTTGGATTGATCTCTAAATCGCTTGTAAACATCTATACTCACCATTGCCTTCTGTCCTTGCCAATAATTGTTACACTCTTAGACATTTTCATGTTCTGTTAACACGATAAAAGCGAAATGGTATTTCACCACAGTTTTAAGTATTTTTCCTGATTACAAGGTTAAACATCACTTCATATTTATTGCCATTTACATTTCTGTGAATTGCCTTTAAAATCCATGGCATATTTTTTATAGGGATTTTTTTCTTATTGATTTATAGGGACTCTTTATACATGAAAGATTCTTATCTTTTGTTAGTGCATTGCAAATGTCATCTTAACATCTGAAGTTTTATCTTTTGCTTACTTTCTTTACTGTATAGATAATTGAAATGTTAATGGAATTGACTTAAAAATCAATCTTTCTCATCTTGCTTAAAAAATCTTTCAGTACTACAACTTCAATACTATTACTCTTCCTAAGTAGCAAATGCTATTTACTGAGTAGTTACTATGTTCTAAGTGTTATGCTATATGCCCTCATTCATTATCACAACAACCCTATTGGATAGTTATTACTAACCCTATTCTACCCCAGGGAAAAGGGCTTAAATAGCCTATGGTAGGTTGAGTAATGCCCCCTCCCTCCCACAAAGATAGTCACATCCTACTGTCTGGAAATTATTACCTTGAATGACAAAAGGATGAACATTATTTCATGTTGCAAACACTGATTATCCTTGAGGTGAAGAGAGTACTTAGGATTACATGGCTGCCCAACATACTGTTAGAGTCCAGTATTGACCTCCCCTCTAGTGGACGGAGAACACTCATGATAATGCAAGTCACACAATGAGGTTTATTTCCAGCTAGCTGGGGGCCAAGTATCTGCCCACCGCAGCGGGTTTCAACAAGGACCCCAAGCACTCAAAGACCAGGGTTTATATAGCATTTTCTAAAACATCCAACTCACAGTAATTTTCCATAACTACACATTTTTCTGCTTTGTGCCGCATCCTGTTGATCTGACAAGATAAGCTTTTCAGCCAAAACATCTGGTCCCTAAGATATGACCTCCCTTTTCCTGGTGTTTCCTGATTACTTAGTTCCTTCTTCCCTGAGTCCCCCTCTCCAACATTCTGGTGCCTAAAGATTACCTAGTTTCCCCGTCCCTAAGTCACATACTCAGGGAAATGGCTTCTCAGAGTTTAAGATGGCCGTTCTCATGCTAACCTACTCTTACAATACAACCTCTAGTATCCTTATGGGGCTGGGGAGAGCTCTTGTGATATGCAAGAGAGGCCAAGATAGGAGGGATGCAGCCACAAGCCAAAGGATACCTATACCACCACCACCCAGAAGAGGCAAGGGGCATATGACAGAATTTCATGTTATTGTCTATGTGTTTTTTCTTTTTAATGTATTACCTGCTATCCATCTTTCAATTGGGTTATCTTTTTTCTAGGAGGTCTTTGTAGGTTAGAAGTTTTGATGGGTGAGAAAGGCACTTTTCAGTATATGGAATTACATTTCATATTGGTTACATTGTTTAATACTTTCCATTTTTATTTAGTCACATTTATTTTTCATGTATGTCTTTTTGTCATTAAGGAAGACTTTTTCTAAGTTGACATTTTCCCCCGAAATTTTGACTTTCAATGTTTAGGTCTTCCATGTGTACATTTTCATTTACTTCTGAGAATAATATATAGGGGCATAATTTATCTCAAAAGGGAAACTCAATGGTCTCCATATCATTATTAAAAGGTCAATTTTTTCTCTTACTGATTTAAAATGCCTTTGTATAAGCATGATTCCATTTCTGAGCTCTCAAGTACATTATTATGGTCTATTTATTTATCCTTATTCTAATGTAAACAGTATTATTTTTTATGGTGTTATATTTTGCTGTTTGGTAGGGCAAGCCCTCTCCTTCACCAAACTTGTATATACCTACATTTTTTTTTTTGTTTAGGGAGACTTATTTATGCATATAAGAGCTGGGATACAGGCCAGAGGCACGGGGGGGTGAGAGGATTCACCAGAGACAGAGGAGCAGAACAGGCAGACTGACTGAAATACACTGCTGAGGGGGGCAGCGGGTGAGGCAGGAGAGGTCTGCTGGGCCATGTGGGTCCCCTCCCTGGCCAGGATCTAACCTGTGTTGCTGTGCTGTGGCTGCTTGACAGTGTGGCACTCGACCCGCTTGGCCACCAGGGAGACCCCTGTATAAGTACATTGTAAAAAATTAAAAAGTTATTTATAGAGAAGTTTTAGAGAAGTTGAGGTTGCAAGTAAAGTTGAAGGCATGGCATAGAGATAGCTTAGACAACCCTCTCATTGTCACCATCCACCACCAGGGTGGTGCATATATTCCAGCTGATGAACCTACATTGATATGTCCTAATGATCCAATGCCCATAGTTTCCACAATCACTTCTGATGTTCTATATTTTGTGGGTTTGGACAAATGGATAATGATCTTTGTCCACTATTACTGTATCATACAGAGTATTTTCACTGCCCTGAAAGTTCTGTGTATGCTCTACCTGCCTCTTCCCTCTGGCAACCTGGCAACCATAGATCTTTTTTTTTTTAAAGATTTATTTATGAATAGAAGAACTGGGGTGTATGCCAGAGGTGCGAGGATGTGTGTGTGTGTGTGTGTGTGTGTGTGTGTGAGTGTGAGTGAAGGAGAGAGAAAGAGGATTCATCAGAGATAGAATAGATAGATTACTCTAAGGGAAGCTGGTGGGCAAGATAGGGGAGGTCTGCTGTACCATATGTTGGTCTGTTGTACCATATGTGAGGCTGTAGGGGGTGCTAACACTGAGGCTTAACCTCTAGGTTAAGGGACCCCCCCATATATTTTTATTATCACCATAGTTTTTCCTTTTCCAGAGTGTAATATAGTTGGATTTGTACTGTATGTAGCCTTTTCAGAATGGCTCTCACTAAGTAATATGAATTTCAGTCTCTGATATAAACTTGATAGCTTATTTCTTTTTAGCACTGAATAATATTCATCATCTGGATGTACCACAGTTTTTCTGTTTACCTGCTAAAGGACATCTTATTTGCTTCTAAGTTTTGGCAGCAATGAATAAAGCTGCTACAAACATCTGTATGCTGGTTTTTATGTGGATAAGTTTTCAGCTCCTAAGGGTAAATACCAAGGAGCACAGTTGCTGGATCATATGCTAAGAGTATGTTTGCTTTTGTAAGAAGTCATCAAACTTTCTTGCATAGTGTCTGTACCATTTTTATGTGCATTTTAGAATCAGCTTATGCAATTCCTTGAAAAATCTTGTTTATAGTTTATATTAAGATCCTGATTATAGTGATTTATAGATTTTTTGAGAGAATTGATAATTCTGTCATGATTTTTCTATTCTCAAATGTTTTATTTCTCGTTAATTTTTTTATAATTGTGTTATTTCTTACGCATTTCTTATTAGGTGTATTCCAAGGTTCTTTATGGTACAGATATCTTTTCTTACTATATTTTTTAAATGCTTAGTGGTAGTATATAGTAACTATTCATTTTTTTTTTTTTTTGGTCATACTGAAGTTTGATTTTTACAGTCACCTATATGCTTTCCTTAGTTGCTTCTGGAGTTTGAGTCATGATAAGGGAAGTTTTCCCCATTTTCCCCAGCTATTGTGGTTATTTGCTCCTTTTCCCCCCTAATACATGCATGATTTAATTTTTTTTTCTTCCAGATATGTGATTTGCTTGAAACTTATTCTGGGCTTTGGTGGGAGCTGATCTAGTTTTATCTTTTTTTTTTTTTAGGTTTATTTATACATACAAGAACTGGGGTACAGGCCAGTGATGTAGGTGGTGAGAGGATTCACCAGAGACAAAGTGGGGGGCAGAACAGGCAGATTGACTGAAATACACTGTGGAGGGGAGCAGTGGGTGAGGTAGCGGGGGATTCTGCTGCCCCATGTGGATCCATTCCTTGGCTGGGGAGCTGATTGAAGGGATTCATGCTGCAGTGACTGCGGATGCTTCATTGTGCAGTGCTTAACCCCTTGTGCCACCAGGGAGGCCCCTAGTTTATCTTTTTTGTGACTATATAGTGGACCAACACCATTTTTTTTTCCTGGAAGTCCTATCTTTTTTACACAGTGATTTGAGAAACTGTCTTAATGTGAATTGACTTTTTATACTTTTGGGTTTCCTCTTGTGTTCCACTGGTTTGTCTACCTGTGGACACATGTAGGGTACCAACTGCTGCAACCACAGCGGCTTTGTTACAGGTTTCCAGGTTAGGTAGGGCTGGTGTGTGTGTGAGTCTTCTCATTCTTCAGACATCTTTCTGCCTTCATCTGTGGGCTATGTGTAGTGGTTTTATTTCCCCTCCCTTTTACTTTTCCATCACTAATTTTCTTACTTAGTTTCTATCCCTATCCCTTGGTCACCTGGCCTAGTAGTGTTTCTGGCCTCTGATCCATTCTTGAGATGTGTCCGCGCTACAACTTAATGCTTCTGTTCAGTCTTTTTAATATCAGCAGTTTTATTAAGACAGGTGCTTTTTTCAAAGCTCATTCTCTTTACTTAATGGATGTGCTATCTTCACATGTCTCTATGCATATAAAACACTCCTAGGGTAAAACAAATCCTGTCCAATTGCCCCGCTGACTTGTTTTCCCTCTGGCTGAGCTCTCCTGTTAGCTAAGTGTGCCTTGTTCCCTTTCGACTAGCTAACTCTGTTACATAAGCATCCACATTTGCTGCTTTTTAAAATGTATTTCATCATGGTAGCATTGGTTAACACTATTATGTTTTGGAAGTATAGGATGCCCCCTGGCGCTGCTGTTGCCATGGCGCGCCTACCGAAAGCACCCATTGTCCACCACCACCGTCCACTGTGTACTCCCCACCCCCTCCGAAGGCCCCAGTTCTGTGGTCAGCTTTCAAGGGCCAGTTTTTGCATCTGGATTTCTCTGCTCCTTTGTCTGGTTTTTCTGTATTCCACATGTGACACCATTTGCTGCTTTTGACTGAAGCTGCCTTCCTGCTGCTGCTGGGGCCCCTGGGGGTGGAGGCTGGAAGTGTGCCCTCTGGCATCTGTGTTCTTGTTAGCTGCTCTTACTAGTCACTACTGAACCAGAACTTGTCTGGCTCAGAGTTTCTACCATGGGCTCACACACCTTCAGTTTCACCAATGTTTTCTTTTTTTTGGGGGGAGGGGCACATCTGGAATGCTTTTTTTTTTTTAAAGATTTATTTATTTATGCATACAAGCACTGGGGTACAGGCCAGAGGTGTGGGGGGTGAGAGGATTCACCACAGAGAGTGGGGAG
>JAGFMF010012090.1:2306-44842 GCA_019455555.1 Galemys pyrenaicus | reverse complement strand
TGCTGAGGGGAGCAGCGGGCAAGGCAGGAGAGGTCTGCTGCGCCATGTGGGTCCCCTCCCTGGCCGGCAGCAGGGATCAAACTCGTGCTGCAGTGGCTGCAGTTTGCTTCACAGTGCACTGCTCAACCCACTGCCACCAGGGAGGCCCTGGAATGCTTTTTATCCAGGTTCATGACATCCCTTTGCAATTGTTCAGCCCTTCCTCCTCTCCTTTCCCTTTCCCCTCCCTCTCTGCCCCCAATCTCTCTACCCCCTTTTCCTCTCCTCCTTTCCTCTCCCTTGTCTTATAGGGAGTCCTCACATTTTATAGTCATTTGGAGTTCCCTTTATTGTTCTGAACACAAGTATATATTATTAGAGATTTTGCCTTTTTAAAAATTAATTTGTTGCAGGAGGAGAAATGTGTGGTCTTGACTTAGTTTATTATATTGAAACTGAAACTTCATTTTTTTTTTTCTTCTTGGAATTTTGAAATGAGTTTGTTTATTGAAAAAGATTAGAAAATTCTACCCCATTCATATGTGCACCTAAGAATGGATTGTTGGAGTTGATGACATATTGTTTATTTGCATTTTTGCTCATTGTTATACTTTTTTAGTGTTCTAAGTTAGGAAATATAATAAAATATAAAGGTTGATGTTCTCTCAAGCTTAAAAATCTGTTCACTATATAGGAAAAATGGAGAGGGGTATATTGCTAACATTGCTACTTTCTACTGCTCTGTTCTATCAAATGTCACTATCTTTTTTTTTTAAGATTTATTTATTTATGCATACAAGCACTGGGGTACAGGCCAGAGGTGTGGGGGGTGAGAGAATCCACCAGACAGAGTGGGGAGCAGAACAGGCAGATCAACTGAAATACACTGCTGAGGGGAGCAGCGGGCAAGGCAGGAGAGGTCTGCTGTGCCATGTGGGTCCCCTCCCCAGCCGGCTGGCAGGGATCAAACTTGTGCTGCAGTGGCTGTGGTTTAGCTTTCATAGTGCTTTGCTTAACCCACTGCACCACCAGGGAGGGCCCCAAATGTCACTATCTTACCGTATTTTTTTTTTAATTAAAGGTTACAGATAAGGTATTACTGATACAGCTGCAATCTCTTACACAACCTCGCCTTATCCTAGTGTCTTCACCCACTCCTGAGGTAACCCCTGATAGAAAATTTCTGGCTGCTTTTATATTTATTACATGTATTTGTATGTTAATTGCACATGAATGGAGCAACAGGAAATGTGTACTATAATATTTTAAATGTCTTTAATTTTTATATGAATAACATCATGTGGGGCATACCTTTATGTATTTGAATAATTTGCTGTTTAGTAAGTCAACTTTATGTTCTCACACTTACCCATATTAACACATGTAGTTCTTTCTTTAAAGATTGATTTTTTAAAAAAATTTTGCATACTAGATTGGGGATTCAGGCCAGAGGTGGGGTATGTCTGTGTGTATTCACCAGAGACAGAGTGGGGAGCAGAACAGGCAGATTGACTGAAATACACTGCTGAGGGGGGCAGTGGGTGAGGCAGGAGAGGTCTGTTGGGAGGTGGGTCACCTCCCTGGCTGGGGATCGAACTCAGGCTGCAGTGGTGATAGTGCGGAAACTTAACCCACAGGCCTCCAGGGAGGCCCCTAATACATGTAGTTCTGATTCATTTAACATTGCATTCTGTGAGGATACCACAATTTATTTGTTTCTCTGGTATTTATTTGGGTCAATTCCAAATTTTCTGTATTACAAAGAAAATATTCTATGAACATTCTTTGAAGGTTTCCTGGGTGTCTCTTCTATAGTCTTTCTAGGGAATCTATTTAGAATTGTAACTGCAGTATTACAGGATATAGTCATCTTTAACTTAATTAGATTTTGCCAAATTGCTCTCCAAAGTGGTGGTGCAATTTGCACTTTCTCTAGAAGTATGTAAGAGATCCTTTTTCCCCAGGAGCTCATCAACACTGTGTGCTATTGGACTTGTTAATTACTGCCATTCTTATTAGAGTGCAATTGTATTCTAAAGTAAACTTAAATAGCATTTTCCTGATTATTAATGAATTTGAGTAATCTTTTTTTTTTGGCCATTAGGTTTTAGTTCTGATTTACATATTCATACTTTGTCTTGTTTTTATTGGCTTGTCTTTTTCTTCGTTCAAATTTTAAGATATAGGCATAGAAAAAATAATTCAGATATGATAAGAAAATGGTATTTGAGGTGAAAGCCATTTATGTGACTCCTAGGCATTTACAACTTACATGATTACCTTAGCTAATATGAAATGTTCAAACACATCATACCATAGTAATAGATCTATAAATGTCAAGCAAATACGAATCATTCACAAATTGGGGAGTGACTTTATAACTCTTAAGTGGTAATTCTAACCCCTTATTGGGCTTATAACTGACCCTTTTTAAAAAAAATTCCAAATATTAGGAAAACATTTACTTTATTTGCAAATTATGTAGCATTTCCTTACCTAGCCATGTATTACTTCCCAATAATACATTGTAATTTTAAGTGATTATATAACTACATGCCCCAATTTATAATTCTTTGCATTTATTAAATACAGCATCAGTATTTCTGTGTAGCCTATGTACATGGACTCTGCCTAGGATATCTCCAAGAATGGCTGAAAATAAGCACAAATTAATGTTTTCATGAACTCAACATTTGGGTTTTTTGAAATCTCATTCTTAAAACCAGCAATCAATAAAATTTGCAAAAGAACTAGTATTCACATGCATAAATAGCAAGTGTTTTATGGGCAATACTTCAGTACTCTTGAAACAAAGTGCTATCAATTCAATGAAATTAAATTTAAGGAATATGACTTATTCATAAGAAAATTGGCTGACTACCCAAATTTGTGCTTTCAAGTAGCAAATAACCTGAGAATATTCAATAGTAAACATGAAATGATTGTATTCACTCTGGAGAATAATCAAAATGATACTTTGTGTTTTCCTTTGGTAATACATTTTAAAGCTTTAACTTTCATCAAAAGTTCATTCGTATTTTTCCTTTAGGCTATTGTCTTTATTTTCCACCTGTATGCATGAACCTTTGTGCTTTTACTTCACCTTAATCTAATGTTAAGTGCAGTGGTTGCTTGGTTGCTTTCCTCTGTCTTGTTAGCTTTAAATCTCAGAAGTAACTATTTCCATTAATTTATATGAATAAGACTTCTCCTATTTTTGCAGTATGCTTTTATTCATCACTTTGCATCTTAACTCTATCTTCTGAAGAATGTTTTTCATCTTCTTGAGGTATTATATCTTTTAGACAGTAATGAGTTGTTGGTGTTAAACTCAGGTTTTATTCTAGACTTCCAGTAGAAAAACAGTTTTACTGGGTATATAGTTCTAGATTGATAATAATTTTCCATAGCACTTTAAAAATGTTATTTCCTTCTCTTCTGGCCTGTTTTCTTCTTGCTAACCCCCACTGCCAGACTAATTATATTTTTGTGTTGGGAAGTCATTTTTCCCTCTTTAACAACTTTAAGAATTTTGCATTGTTGTTGATGTTTTTCATTTTAATACCCTGTGTCTAATAGATTTCCTTTTATTTATCATTTTCAAAAATTTGTCTTTTTAATGAACCAGAATTTAAATTTGTTAATACTTTGTTTCTTCATTTTCTATTTCATTATTGTTTTGCTTAAAATTTTCCTTCCTGAGTTTTCAGTTTTTCTTTTGAAAACTGAAGATTTCTTATGAAATATTTCATTACATTTCTTAAGTTTTAATGTGTAGTAGCAGTATTCCATTTTTAATGTTTAGTTTTCATCAATATTTTCTTATTTCAACTTTTACCATTTTCTTTTTTGTCCTTTACTCACCTCTCCCATCTTCTGTCTACGGCAGCCACCAATCTGTTCACTGTCTCTATGAGGTTTTTATTTTTAAATGAAGATTCCATCTAAAGAGCGATCCTGACATTTGTCTTTCTCTGAGTTATTTCAACTTGGCATATAGCCCTCAAGGTGCAGCCTTCTTGTTGCAAATGGCAGTATCTGCTTTTGCATAGCTGAATAAATATACCACTATATATATAAATGTATATTCCTGTATATATATTCACACCACAATTTCTTTGTTTTTCCAAATTGAGGTGACATTGACATCTAATATTATATATGGTCTGGAGTTATAGGATCATACCCTTCTGGCATATGTTACCATGCCACACCTACCAGCAGAGTACCCATTGTCTACTGATACCACAACTTTGTACATTCACCCATTGATCGACATATCTGGGCTATTTAAATAGTGATGCAATAAATTTGGGGGTGCATGTGTCTTTGAGTGCTTTCATTTTCTTTGGGTAAATACTACAAAATGAAATGACTGGATAAGATGGTATTGTCTTTTTAAAATTTTTTGAGGCATCTACTTTGTTTTTCATACTGTACATTTCCAACAGTACATAAAGGTTCCCTTTCTTCCACATCCTCTCCAGTACTTATTATTTCTCGACTTTTTGATAATAGTCATTGTAACATGTGTGAGGTGATCTCTCATTGTGGTTTTCATTTGCATTTCTCTCAAGATCAGTGATGTTGGGTATATTTTCATGTGCGTGTTGCCCATATGTGTGTCTTTGGAGGAATATCTGCTTGGCTCTTCTGCCAGTTTTTTGATTGGGAACTTTGTTTTCTTTTTGTTGAGTTGTCTAAGTTCTTTGTAGACCTTGGATATCAGCCCCTAATGAAATATATGATATGCAAATATTCAGTTCAGTAGGATGTATTTTTTGTTTTAATGATACTTGTTTTTGTTGTGCAGAAGCTTTTTAGTTGGATGTTGTCCCATTTGTTTATTTTTGCTTTTGTTATTGGTCTTAGACTTAGAGAATCACTAGGATGTGTTAGGGAGCTTACAGCTTATGTTTCTTCTGGGGTCTTGACAGTTTCAGGTCTCATGTTCTAGTGTTTAATACACTTCAAGATAATTTTTGTGTATGATATAAAATAGTGGTCACATTTCTCTCTTCTATATGGGTTTCCAGTTTCCCAAAACTATTTATTGAAGAGATTGCCCTGTCCCTGTTATATATGCTTGGTTCCTTTGTTGTAAATTATTTGACCATGTACATGTGAATTGTCTTTTTCTCATTAAGATTTTTTCTGTAGTCTGGCTACTAGTCAATATTTACATAAACATCTTACTCCAGATTGTGACTTGCTTATCTCATTGTGGTGTCTTTGTGAAGTACAGACCTTTAAATGTCGTTATAATGGGTAACACAGTATATAGTTAACAATGCTGTGACCATAAGTGAAATGATTTCCTCTCATTCTTGTCCCCCATCTATCCAGCCTTCCAACACTGTTTTTAATTTCTCATGTATCCTTTCTAAATTTCTATGTGTACATGTAAGTAAGCAAGTAGACCTATCTTCCTACATATAAAACATAAGATTTATCTATCTTTTATGGTTGTGTTTTTAGTTACTTGTTTCAGAGACTTTCTCACCTTGGGTTTTCAAAGTATTTGTGTTTCTAAGAAAATTTTCATAGTTTTCTCCAACTTTATCTAATTTTAATATGGACGGTGATTATCTTAGAACCATTGGATTGCATATACATTCTCCCTGATTTGCTTGTAATACTGCCTCTGGTGGTATATATTTGACTCCCATGTATATGTGCTCTGTTTCTGGGCTTTCTACTCAGTTCCACTGGTATTTTTAGTTATCCCTGAAGTAATATGACTATGTTTAACTTCTATAGGCTTTAAAGAAATCTTGTACGATCTCCATATTCCACCCCTCAGATTGTCCTGGTTATTCTTCACTTTATTTGAGTTGATTACATTTGAAATGAAAATAAATGAAACTTATAGGTCAATTTGGAGGAAAACTTTTGTTTTTAGGATATCGGTGCTTTCTAGTCAAAACATCATCACTTGTCTTTTACAACCATGTAGTTTTCTTTATAAAGTATTGCATTATCGGGCCTCCCTGGTGGTGCAGTGGGTTCAGCAACGCACCATGAAGCGAACCGCAGCCACTGCAGCATGAGTTCGATCCCTGCTGCCGGCCAGGGAGGGGACCCACATGTTGTGGCAGACCTCTCCTGCCTTGCCCGCTGCTCCCCTCAGCAGTGTGTTTCATTTAATCTGCCTGTTCTGTTCCTCACTCTGTCCCTGGTGAATCCTCTCACCCCCTGCCCCCCACTGCTGGCCTGTACCCCAGTTCTTGTATGCATAAATAATTATTAAAAAAATAAAGTATTGCATATCTTGGTTGGATTTATTCTTTGGCATCTTTATATTTTTTGGCTATTACAAATAATGCATTATTGGAAGATACAGTGTTATAAAGATGTTGAGGATCTTTATAGCATTTCATTAAGATAATAACTGAATAACCTCAAAAATCTGTGTCTGTAGCAAAATTTAAGTGTACCTTGCATTCACCTAAATTACAAATTATGTTTCTGATGGGTGACCAGTTCTATAAATGATCGCACAAGGAACCAGGTTCATTCTAACATGGGGCTTCCAAGGGCACCGTGGAAGTGGGAGGAACGTGGAGTTTCCTCATGGGGGCTTTGTGGGTCAGGTGTGGAAGTGCCTCACCTCGCTGTGCTTACTTCTAATGGCCCGGGCTCCTTTCTGTGGCCACACGTGACTGCTAAGAGTTGGATAGTGTAGTCTGCAGTGTTCTCAGGAGGGATAAGAAATGGTTTATGAACAGTCAGTTTTTGTGAGTCTGCCCTTCTATTTACTGCATAACTATGTCTGTGTTCTTCATATACTGTACCCATTCAGTTATAGCGTCCAAGGGCACTCCTAGAGTAAACTCTCATTTAAATCTAAGGGAGTGCCTATCTTCCAAACATGCTGAGTTTTTCATTTTTTAAAAAATATGCATACAAGCACTGGGGTACAGGCCAGAGGTGTGGGAGGTGATAGGATTCACCAGAGACAGAGTGGGGAGCAGAACAGGTAGATTGGCAGAAACGCACTGCTGAAGGGAAAAACGGGTGAGGCAGGAGAGGCCTGCTGTGCCATGTGGGTCACCTCCCCTGCTGGGGGCAGGTATCGAACTCGTGCTACAGTGGCTGGGGTTTGCTTCATAGTGTGTTGTTGCTCAACCCATTGTACCACCTGGGAGGCCCCAGAGTTTTTTTTTTTTTCAAATCATGAATGGGTACTGAAGCTTATCAAGTGATTTCTCTATCTACTGAGTTGATCAGATTTTTCTTTCTAAGCTATTAATGTAATGCATTGCATTAACACATTAATTTATGCATTGCTCTTCTTGGTCATGAGGGATTTTCCAATACTTGATGATTTTGAATTTTTCTCTGTTGTTCATAAGTGAGATTCGCCCATGATTTTCATTTCTTTTTCTGTTCTTGTCTGGTATTTGTTTTAAGAGTTTTCTAGGATCATGAAATGAATTGAGGAGCTTTCCTTTCATTTTTATTTTCTGAACCATTTTGTATAAGATAGAATTGCCTTTGTTTAGTCTTTTATTTTAGAATTGCCTGATGTTTAGTCTTTTATTCTTTTTGAATGTATGTATTTCCCTTTGAAACTGTCTGGGCCCAGTATTCTGGTTTTGTTTTTGTGAGTAGATTAACTATTGATTTGCTTTCTTTTATAGTCTTCTTCCATTTCTCCTTGAGTTCATTTTGACAAACCATCTTTCTAGGACATGGTCCATTTCATTTAGGTTTTCATATGGATTCCATAAAGTTGTTCATAGTAATCTATTCTGTTCTTAAAAACTCTCTGCTAAATCTGTGATAATGATGCCTTTTCATTCCCAATATTTATACTGTTTCCTGTTCAGTCTTGCTGTGGGTTTGCTATTTTATTAGTTTTTACAAACAACCAGCTTTTGGTTTTATTAGTCCTTTTAATCATCTGCTTCCTATTTTAAAATTCCTGCTCTTCACCTATTTTTCACCTTCTATTTGTTTGGGATTTACTCTGGTTTTCTTTTTATAACTTAATGAGTTGAATACTCTGATGCCTGATGTTTAGTCTTTTATTCTTTTTGAATGTATGTATTTCCCTCTATTGCTCTGTGCATCACTAAAGTGCTGACTTATATCTAACCATACACATGCAAGTAACATGTACAGAGATGTGTCATTTGGAAAAGTTTAAATTTCATTATGATTTCTTCTTCAGTTTATTACTTATGATGATACATTGTGTCTTCACATGTATGGAGATCCTCTGGCTATGTTTTGTTGATTTATTTCTTAGTTTATTGTGATCAAAGAATGTGCTTGATGATTTTAATGCTGTGGTAGTTATTAAAATTATTTTTGTGGCATTGTACCTAGAACATGGTTAGGTATTTTTTGATATAGTTTCATGTGAAGTTAAAAAGGCTGTGTTTTCTCTGATTGCTCTATATGCAGGGTTCTGTGTACATCTGTGGATCAAGCTTATTTTGTGGTTCAATGATTCTTCTAAAATCTTTCCAAATTTTTTTCATTATTTATTTATCTATTTAAGAGCTGGGGTACAGGCGAGAAGCACAGGGGTGGGAAGGATGACAGGATTCAGCAGAGACAGAGTGGGGAGCAGAACAGGCCAATCTACTGAAATACACTACTGAGGGGAGCAGCCGGTGAGGCAGGAGAGGTCTGTTTTGCCATGTGGGTCCCCTCCTTGGTGAGCATTGAACTCACGTGGCAGTGGCTGTGGAAGACCAACAGTGCAGTGCTCAACCCCCTGTGCCACCAGGGGGGCCCTTTTTTTGCATTCTGAAAGGACAAGTTTATTAGGAAAGAGAGGTAGCTGCATAGTCACAGGTGGACAAGAGTGCTCTCCAGTGTTTATTTGTTCAAGACAATTGTTGAAAGAGTGATGTTAAAATCTGCCATGAGGGTCAGGTTGTCAGTTCCTCCTTGCAACACTATAAAATTTACTTGATGTGTTTTAGAATCTGTTTTACCTGTCAGGTGAATGACCACTTCTGTCATGTAGTAGGTCTCATTGTCCTGCTGTTTATAGTAAGTCTACTATCAGATATTAACGTGGTCAGAACAATTAAAAAAATTAGTTTTGGCTTGTATTTCCAATCCACTGTCATACATTTTTTGTTGAGATATAATTCACATACCACAAAATATACCGTTTAATTTTTTTTAAAGATTTATTTACTTTTACATACAAAAGCTGGGGCACAGGTCAGAGTCCAGGGTGGTGAGAGGATCCACCAGAGACAGAGTGGGGAGCAGAACAGGCAGATCTACTTGAAACACACTGCTGAGGGGAGCAGCGGGCGAGGCAGGAGGGGTCCGCTGCGCCATGTGGGTCTCCTCCCTGGCAGGCAGCAGGGATCGAACTCATGCTGCAGTGGCTGTGGTTTGCTTCATAGTGCGTTGCCCAACCCACTGTACCACCAGGAAGGCCCCCGTTTAATTTTTTAGATGGTTATCTTTTAAATTATTTATTTTGAAAATAATTTTAAACTTAGAGAAAAGCTGCAAAATTAGAACAGTTTCTGTATACTTTTCCCAGCTTCCCCCTAATGTCAATAATCTTACATAACTAAGGTATATTTATTAAAACCAGAAAAATAACATTGGTATGATACTGATAACAATAAGCTATACATTTATTATACTTATTCAAATTTCACCAGTTTTTCTTTTTTCTAAGTTATGTTTATTGAGGTTAAGGTTCAAACCTGTACGCATGTGTACTTTCACATTCTGCCCACCCTCAGTGTCCCTGCCGTCCTCCACCATGTTTTCCTAGATTCCCCTTCCAACCCCACTCTGATGCATAACCCTGCCCTCTGGTTGCCTAAGTTTTGTAGTCAGATATTAAGTGTTCATTATTAAAAGCCATCATTTTAAAGCATACTGTTGAGTGGCTTATAGCATATCACAGTGGTGCAACCATCACCACTATTTCTAGGACATTTTCTTTTTTTTTTTTTAAATTTATTTATACATACAAGAACTAGGGTATAGGCCAGAGGCACAGGTTGAGAGGGTGAGAGGACTCACCAGAGACAGAGTGGGGAACAGAATAGGCAGATTGAATGAAGTACACTGCCGAGGGGAGCAGTGGGTGAGACAGGAGAGGTCTGCTGCGCCATGTGGGTCCCCTCCCTGGCTGGGGAGTGAACTCATGTAGCAGTGGCTGCCTATAGCTTCATAGTGCTGGGACTTAACCCTTTACACCACCAGGGAGACCCTTTCTAGGACATTTCATCCACCCAAAGGAAACACTGTATCTAGTAGCTGTCATCCTCCATTTTTCTGTCCCTTCATCCCTGGCAACCACAAACCTACTTTTGGTCTCCATGGATTTGCTTATTCTGGTCATTTCATGCAAATAGAATCATACAATGTATATTCTTTGGCAATTTCTTTTGCTTGGCAGAGCATTCTCAAGGTTCATGCAGGTAGTAGCATACGTCAGCCCCATTCCTTTATATGAAGGAATAAACTCCATTGTCTGGATAAACCATACATTTTTTATGTATTTGTCAACTGGTGCACATTTGGGTTTTCCAACCCATTACTTTTATCTTTATGTATGCTTGTGTCCTACAGATTTCTCTCCCAAATAGCATAGAGTCTAAATATATTTCTAAAGTTTAATCTAACGATCTGACTTTTAACTGGCATATTTCTTCCATTGTGATTCTATCACTGAGATTTATTTATAGTATTTTCTCATTTCTATTTACTAGGCTGTTTCTTTGCCCCTTCCACCCTTGCCCTCATACCCTTGTGGTTCTTAATATCTGCTCTCTATCTAAGAGGGCTTTGTTTGTTTGCTTTATTTCATTATATTCCACATGAGTGAATCACAACTTTACTTTGTATAATACACTCTAGGTCCATCCATTTCATGAATGACAGGATTTCATTGATTTTTATAGCTGAACTATATATATAATGATGTAATATATATTATATAACTAAGCACACACACTTATGTATATGTGTGTGTATGTAAGTATCTTGTCCACTTGTCCATTCGTCCATTCATCCATCAGTGGCCATTTTGGTTATTTGCATATCTTGATTATTTAAAGGAGATCCTTGTATATGGTTGGTGGAAATGTAAACTGGCACAGTCACTATGGAATGCAATTTGAAGAGTCCTCAAAAAATTAAGACTAGAATTACAAACTCTTGCCATTTGTAGCAATATGGATGGAGCTAGAGGGCATTATGCTAGCTGTAATAAACCAGAGGGGAAAAATAATTATCAGATGGTCTCACTTACATGTAGAATTTAGAGAAACCAAACAAAAGGTCAAGAAAAACAAAACCATCAAGCTGACCATAGCAGGGGAGTAGGAGGGAGGGGCCTTAACAGGGGAGGGACAAACACAAGGGACTGTGGTGATGGCTCGTAAGTGACATGGTGGCAGAACTATGGGGACTATAATGATGTAAGAAAAAGATTAAAAAAAAAGAGGGAAAAAAAAGAATAGAGCTACCAGGTGATCCAGCTTTTCCACTTCTGGGTATGTCCTTGAACACTAGCTGGCTTGTTCCTGCGTGGCACGCATTCTGAGACTACCCACTCATGTATTTAGTCTCTTGCGAGCCTTTATTACAGAATATCACCTTTGTCCAGACTCACAGTTCTTTACTTGGGCCTCCTATTCAATGTGTGTTGTTGCTATTTTCATTTTGCCTACTGTATTTTAAAGTCTATTTCATCTTTCCATCTCTTCATCTGTTATATCAGAACAGTTGCTCCACTCTTGCTCTCATTTCCATTTAGCTCTTTAATGTATTTTCTTCCATTTCTATTTCTGCATATTTCATTTATAGATGTTCCAATTGATGCTTTTTCATCACTGCTTGTTCTTTTTTGGCAACCTATTTTTTCCTCCTGTGACTTTTCAATTCCTTTTTTTTTTGATTTTAATCATTTAAATGTGTTTTCTATCAACCTAACTTAGCATATGATCTTGGTGGGTTTTGATTGCCATTTCTTAGGTTTTTCTGACTCTTGTTCATGGAGTTTAGTAATTTTTTTATTTGAACTCAAGTTAAATATAGATTTATCTTTGAGAAGCTTGTATGACCTGGATTGAGGCAGGTCCCTCAAGGGTGGTATTATATTGCTTCTACTGGATGGGCCAGAGGGACCTCTGGGCCAGCAGTGATTTTCATGCCTGTTTCTGACTTTGGAGCTTCATGACCCAGAAGGACAGTGTAAATTTGAATTCCATTTCCATCTGCAGTAGGTCTGTGTCTGGGAATCCTATGGTTTTCTCTTCATCCAGAATACAGAATCAGGATTTTTCCTGGTTTCTTTGAGGCAGTGACTAAATTTGTCTTTAGGACCCTCTTTTCTTGATAATGCATGCCTTTAAATACCCCAGACTTATTCAAATGCAATTTATAGTATCTCACCTTGGCTTAGGTCGAATCTGTTATTTCTGTTCCTACTTGTGTATCAAAACCCAAGTCCCAGATTATTCTTTCTGATCTTTTTGGTAGTTTTTATTTTTTTTTTTTAAAGATTTATTTATTTATGCATACAAGCACTGGGGCACAGGCCAGAGGTGTGGGGGGGTGAGAGGATTCACCACAGAGAGCGGGGAGCAGAACAGAGAGATCAACAGAAGCACACTGCTGAGGGGAGCAGCGGGCACAGCAGGAGAGGTCTGTCGCACCATGTGGGTCCCCCCGCTGGCCGGCAGCAGGGATCGAACTCGTGCTGCAGTGGCTGCGATTTGCTTCATAGTGCGTTGCTTAACCCACTGCGCCACCAGGGGAGGCCCTGGTAGTTTTTATTTTCTTGAACTATGCATTTAAAAGTCTTGGTTATGTTTCCTGTAGCACTTAAAGGTGGTAATGATGTTTGTTTGTTTTTTCTTGTAATAAGCTCTACATACTGCCAGGAATGGAAGTCATAGTACACGACAGGAGAGTATAGCTAGCGTAAAACAGGTTATTCTTTATTATAATCACCATCAGGTAAAGATGGTGCCTGCCAGCACCCAGGAATCTCTCTTTGTGCTGCTTCTGTCTCTGTCTCTTTCCTTCTCATTCCAACTTGGCCGTAATTGCCTTTGGCCTGTCTTCGCAGTCGTGTCCCTTCTAGGTGTCCCTGATAAAGTGCTTTCGAGTTTTTCAGTTTTCAGTGCTTTTGAGCTACATTTACTAATCATGCGACACTATGTTTGAGACGTGTAATGTTGTGTATGACTATTTTCATTGCCATATTCCCTCACGTGGGCCCTAGTTCAGTCACCCTTCTACTTACTGAGAGACCTTTGAGTTGCTCCCGGTTTTCGTCACACAAATGCTGCAGTGACTGTTGGAGGGGGCCAGGGGCTCCAACTGCATCTATCCCCAGGAATAGAGTTGCTGGGGTGTAGGATATATACACTTTCAACTTTTTTTCTTTTATATATTTGACTTGAATTGTGGTCCCCATGGATTTTCCTCCACCATTTCACCAGTGCACCGTCACCTCAGTCCCTTTACACCTTCAGCTTTTAAAGACAATGCTCAGCTGGTTTTCATGTGTGGACCTCACACCCCCAGCCATGGGTGCCTCTTGCAACTCAGCCTTGTCAAGTCTGTTATTAGTAGTCATCCTGATCTTTGCCAACCAGGCTGATATATTTTGTATCTCAAATACACTGACATTATCGAGTTTTAATTACTTGATTACTAATGTGAATAAGCAACAACTTCTGTGTCTGTTAGCTATCAGGATTTCCATTTTGTGAAGTACATTTTCATTCTTCCCTAGTTTTCTGCTGGACCGCTCTGTCTTTTTCTTACTGATTTGTTAGAGTTTTTACATATTTTGGATATTAGTTCTTGTTGGTTTTATGATGAACAAAAGTCTATTTGATGTCCAGTCTTCTTACCAATTATGTCTTTAATGAGTTTAAGTGATTAACTTGAATGTAATTAAGCTTATTAATCTTTTTGCTTTTGCGTTTTTGTTAAAGAAATTCTTTCCTACTTCCAGGCTATAAAGATGTTATTGTCTTTTAAACATTCCTTTTAAAATTACAGCTGAAAATGATTTTGTGTAGGGAGTGAGGATTGTTTTTCCCCTCAAGAATACCCAGTTGCTCTGGCAGCAGTGAATGGAAAACATTTCAGTGTCTCCCACCAATATGCACCACTACCTCTGCTGTATATAAAGGTTCCATGCAGGGGCTCCTTGGTAGTACAAGAGGTTAAGTTGCAGCACAGTGAAGCTATCCACAGCCACTGCAGCACAAATTTGATCCCCAGTCAGGGACCTGACCCACATGGCCCAGTAAGACCTCTCCTGGCTGGTCTGTTGCTCCCCTCAGCAGTGTGTTTCATTAGATCTACCTATTCTGCTCCCCATTCCGTCTCTGGTGAATCCTCTCATCCTTGCCCTCCCCCCACCTCAGGCCTACACCCCTGCTCTTGCATGAATAAATCTTAAAAAAAAAAAATTCCGGGGCCTCCCTGGTGGCACAAGGGGTTAAGTACTGCACTGTGAAGCATCTGCAGCCACTGCAGCACGAGTTCCATCTCTGGCCAGGGAGGGGACCCACATGACGCAGACCTCTCCTGCCTGCCCTGCTGCTCTCCTCAGCGGTGTACTTCGGTCATTCTGCCTGTTCTGTTCCCCACTCTGTTTCTGGTGAATCCTTTCACCTTCCCGACACCTCTGGCCTGTACCCCAGTTCTTGTATGCGTAAATAAATCTTAATATTCCACACCTACATATATCTATTTTTTCCTCCTCTGTTCTTATGTTCAATTTCACACTGTCTTAATTTCTAAGCTTTTATATTAAGCTTTGTTACTTGGTAGGGAAGTGCCCCTAGGCTTTTAGTCGTCCAAGATTTTCTCAATTACTTGTGGTCTTTCAAACTTGTATATAAATTTTGGAATTGGCTTGCCAGAATCACCTCTTGAAATCATTGAGAGTACAGTTGTTCATTAAGTTTTGAGCAATATTAGCATTATTTTCTTATTAAATCTTCTAATTCATGAACATGGCTTTTTTTCCATTTAATGGTATATTAAATGTCATGCTGTTGTAAAGGGCATTTTTCAGAAAATGTTTTGATTTTACTGTTTGTGATGGCACATAGAACTAGAGTAGATTTTATGGTATTTTTCATCCAGTAAACTTGCTAATTTTAACCCTAACAAAACCTTTGTTAATTTTGATAATATATCTTGCAAATTAGTTTTAATTTTTGACAAGCATAATGATAGCCCTTTTTTCTTTCAAATCCTTATTTTTTGGTTTCTATTTCTTGTTTTACTGATCTACCGGTACAGAGCAGAACTGAAAAGGCGAATAGTCAGATGTTTGTCTTGTTCCCTGAAAAAGAACATTTCCATTATTTCACCATGAAGAAAGTTTGATATAGACCTTTCTTAATAATTAAGAAATTTTCTTTATATTTTTACTTTGTAAAGAAGCAGCCATGAGTATGAATAAATTTAGAATTTTTCAGTGCTTTTTTCTACATCTGTTCAAATTGTTTTTCCTTCTTTAATCTGATTATTTGGTAACTTGTATCATTTAGTTTTTCTGTTTGCATTTTTGGTCATAGTGCATTATCCTCTTTCAAAATTGCTTTATTCAGCTTGCCGATATCTTAGGATCTTGGTATCTTTACTATGACTGGTGATTTCCCTTTTTTGGGACTTCTTCTTATTTGGTTTTGGTATAAGAGAATTATTCCAGCACCACTGGATAAATTATGAGTTTTTAACCTCCCTTTCTATTCTCTGGAAGAGTTGGTGCAAAACTGATGTTACAGTTTCCTTAAATATTAGATAGAATTCACTGGTGACAGCATCTGGGCCTGGAGGCTTTTTAATTTTGAGATAATTGTAGATACACACATCGTTGTAAGAAATAATAGAGAAATATTCCATGTGGGCTTGACCCAGTTCTCTCCAGAGGTAATATTGCAAACCCAATATCAAACAACATCACCGACAGGATGTCGGCGCTGATGTAGTCGAGAGGTGGGGCACCTCCATCACCAGAAGGACCCCACGGCTGTCATTTTGTGGACACAACCAGTTGCTTCCCAGCCCTAGCCCTCTTTAATCCCTGGCAAGCGTGGATCGGTTCTGCATTTCTATGCTTTCACCACTTCGGGAACTCTGTGTACACAGTGTCCTATAAAGCAACTGCTGGGTATCTGCAACATTTTGGTGTTGACCTTTTTGCTCTGCATACTTCTCTTGAGAGTCAGTCAAGGCTGTAGCCCGTGCTGGAGTCTCTTCCTCTTTCCTGCTGAGTGGAGACCCCGGCATGAACAGGCCAACTGTGCGTGACCATTTGCCTCCTGAACTCCAGTTTGGGGCTAGGATGAACAAAGCTGCTGTGCACATTTGTGTGCAGGTTTTTGTGCGAAAAGTTCTTTAGTTCTGTGAGAGAATGTGCTGGAGTACAATGATTGGGTGAAATGGCGGGTGACTGCAGATTTTAAAAACAAACCAAAATTACTCACCTGTTTCTAGAGTCCTGCGATGTATCAGTGTTCCAGTTTTCTACAACTTCAGCGTTTGATGTTGTTGCTTTTTCAGTGGATGACTATTTCAGCTATGCTGATAGCTGCAGAATATCACATTGAGGTTTTAATTTGCATTTATCTAATGGCTAATGAGTTGAACCTATTTTTAGGTACTTCCCATCCGTATAGCCTTTTGGTGAAATACTCGTTTTAAAATTTATGTCTTTGCCCACTTCCAACTGGATTGATTTTTAGTTTGTTTATGTTGAGCTTTGTGTGTTCTTGCTGTATTTGAGATGCTAGTTCTTCATTGGATATGTGATTTTAAAATATATTTAGCTTGACTTTTCATTTTTTTAACAGGCTCTTTAACAAAGCAAAAGGACCATGCTTTTGTTGGCAAGCCTAAGAATTCTTTGCCTGGACCTAAATCTTGGAGGTTTTCTTTTCTTTTTTTTTTTTTAAGATTTATTTATTTATGCATACAAGAGCTGGGGTATAGGCCAGAAGGTGAGAGTTGCAGAAGGTGAGAGGGTATAGTTGCAGAAGGTGAGAGGATTCACCAGAGTGGGGAGTGGAACAGGCAGGCTGACTGAAACACTGCCGAGGGCAGCAGCAGATGAGGTCTGCTGTGCCATGTGGGTCCCCTCCCTGGCCGGCGGATCAAACTCATGCTGCAGTGGCTGCGGTTTGCTTCATAGTGCGGTGCTTAACCCCCTGCGCCACCAGGGAGGCCCAGGTTTTCTCTTTTTTTAATAGAAGTTTTATAGTCTTAACTTTTACATTGAAGTTGGCGATGCCCTCTGAGTTAATTTTTCTGTAAGGTGTGAGCTGGCTGAAGTTCTTTAGATTCTGTTTTTGTTTTTTTTTTTGGCCTACAGATACCTAATTTCTCTGGTACCATTTATAGAAAAGGTCTTCTTTGCTCCCTGGAGTTGCTTTAGCATCCTTTCTGAAAATTAGTGGTGAGAGTAGACATCCTTGTCTTACCCTCAGTTGTGTCTTTAAGGTCCAATCAGGAATTGAATCTATACTGATTTGAATAGCAGAGTTTATAGAAAGAATTGCTAGCTAGAATCACATGGCTAACTGCTGATTCTAAAGGGATTCTATGGGATCCAAAAGAACCAAGTGCAACAGTCTCGTGTCCCTCTGCTGAGGCCAAGGAAGGACTAAGGATTTGGGAGGGGACTCCCCAGCCCTCCCCTGAAGGTTGAGGACGTCCAGGCAAGCACGGTACCATGGGCTCACACCATGCTTGTGGTGAAGAAGCTGGCAGAGCAGCGAGCACGGGGTAGACAGCACCTGAGGGTGTGCTGGCGTGGGAGCGGAAGGGGCTGCTGGGCTGTGGGAGCGTGGTCTAGGGGCTTCCAGCTACACTGCCATGAATAAGCCATGAATAAGCGCGTTGCACTCTCATGGGAAGGTGGGGCTTGGGGGGCTGGCAAGTGCAGTGAGGCTCATGGCTGAGGGCTGCTGAGGGGAGACCTGGGGGTCTGCTGCACATCAGTCCTCTGGCTCCTCAGCTGAGTGAGAAGAATGGGCAGATGGAGTCCAGAAGGGCGGGGCCTCCTGCCACTGCTCGCTCAGGGCCTCCCACAGACAGAGCCTGCTAGTGCGTCAGTTGGCACAGAAGGAAGATTTTTAAAGTTCAGCTTCACTACCACAAAATGGGAAAGAAGGCTGGGACTGGGGTTGCATCCCTGCCTGCCCCAGGGGAGAAGAGCACATGGAACCCCCTGCTGCTGCCTTGTCCTCCCTGACATGAGTGGGTATCAGTATCAGACCTCTCTTGTTCGTGCAAAACTAACACCCACAGCTCGCCACAGAAATTTTAGAAGATACAAATACTCATTTAGGGCCTCCCGGTGGCGCAGTGGGTTAAGCAACACACTGTGAAGCATCCACAGCCACTGTAGCACGAGTTCGATCCCCGCTGCCGGCCAGGGAGGGGCCCCCATGGCGCAGCAGACCTCTCCTGTCTGGCCCGCTGCTCCCCTCAGCAGTGTATTTCAGTCAGTCTGCCTGTTCTGCTCCCCACTCTGTCTCTGGTGAATTCTCTGACCCTCTATACCTCTGGCCTGTACCCCAGTTCTTGTATGCATAAATAAATCTTAAAAAAATACTCATTTAGAAAATACAAATACACATATAGAAGAAAACCAGATCTGTTCATCCTCCCAGAATTCATCGATTCACATCTGGGCCCTTCCCTACCTAGTATCCTTTAACAAAAGCGGCAATCGGCAGTGGGGGATTTCTGACGGTGTGAACCCCCTTTCCTCGAAGGGCGGCACTAAGTGCTTTTTCAGATCGCCCAGGGCTGTCAGAAAGCTTGCTCAGTCTGAGTCTGGGACCTGGGATCCTTCTGGGGTTTCCCTGGGATCTCTGTGTCATAGTCCCTTTCTTGTCCGCCAGGGGTGCTGAAAGTCTCCTGTTGTTGGTATGTCGAGGCGGGAGATGCCCTTCACCCACCTCACACACAGGGGCCCTGTGAGTTGCCACCTCCCATGCCTTTTCCTGGGCTGTTGAGGGCACTGCCTGAGAGTTCTGCTGGCCCTTGAGGACATCTCCTGTCTGAACATGGGGCTTCACGAAGGCAGGAGAATCTGGCTCTGTGGCCTTGGAGAACTGGGGGTGAGGGAGACAGATTGTTTTGGATCCAGATGATGTCCTTGCACACATATAGATGACACCCATCTAAACTTGAAGATGATCTGGTATACTATTTAGTGCATGAATAGTCTTTAATTTTTAATACTTTGGTACTTTATTAAAAGAAAATTTAATACTTTGAAAAATAAGTTGGCTAACCGGCAGTTGTAGCTCTGGGGCCTTTGCTAGTGATCCTGTAGTGTTCCTTCATGGCCCACAGGGTAGACCAAGGTACTCTGACCCTCGCTCTGTGTTAGCATTCTCTTCTCAGCTCCCCTGGGCCTTCACGGCCCCTCCCCAGTGTCTCTCCTCTCCTGTATGGACATTCTCCCTCCTGGTGCCCCATTCTCAGCCCTTATTGGGTATTTCCACCGCCCTGTCCAGTGCCAGCTTGTCTGAACACCCCCTCCTACTTCCCTCCTGCCCCAACCCCCTGAGGGACCCCCACCCCCACCCCCGCTGGCCCTCAGAGTCCCAGCTCTGAGCCCAGAGGCGAGGCTATGCGCCATGGCCGCCTCGAGGCTTCTGCCTGCTTTCCCTGTCTTTCCCCTCGCAGCCCCTCCTGGCCCCTCAGCGCCCCTGAAACAGCCTCCCTTGAGCACAGTGGCTACAGGCTCTGGACAGATGCCTGAGCTGAGAGCGCCGGGGAGACAGACACCCTTTCTTGGCAGCATTCATCCTCCCTCCACTCGCCTGGACACGCTTGAGTCCCTGCTATCCTGGGAAGACACTCCCAGTGCCCAGAGGAGGTTCTCTGTCCCCAGACAGCATGGTGCCCCACCACATCGCCCTTGGCCTCGGACCTCACTGTGTGCGGAGTCCTGTTTTGTTGCACCTGAGGCGCTGGCGTCCGCTCCGTTCTGCTCTAGTTCGTGTCCCCTGCTTTGCTTTTGCCGTTCCCGACAGCAGGCAGGCTGTCACCTCTGTTCTTCTCTCGGGCCCTCTTTGAGAACACCCCACGCCATCGAAGGCCTTCTCTGACCAAGCTCCCCTTCACCTATGGGCAGTGCTCGTGGGTCTGCTTGACTTCTTTAGACTGTGGGCTTCATGGGGACAGAACCTGGATACAGAGATGGACTTTGGAAAATGATGTTTGAACCAGAGAGTGGAAATGTTGTAAAGGCCACAAAGGTATTCTGGCAGAGGTAGCCTGCCGTCTGCTTGGATTTCCCCTCGGGTAACTAGGTACCAGGTCCCAGCGCCTTGCAGCTGGGTGGGCTCATCCACCTGGTTGGGAGGGTGTGGTGGGCTAGCAGTCTGGGGTGAGTCTGGTGGAGGCTGTGCAGAAGCGGCTCTGCCTTCCCCCCAGTCCTCACACCCAGCGTCTGGGGCTTGTGAGCACAAAGGAGATAACGGTGCGTGAGGATGGGCCGACTGCTGTGGGAAGCAAACTGGCTACTGCTGCCTGCTTCCTACCAAGGGTCTTAGGTTAGAATTAGATGTATTTTCCTCCTGACGGATCCTGGTCAGATCCTAAGTTTTGAAGGACAGTCTGGGCAGTTGGCGCTCTCAGAATGGAGGGCAGAGTGGAGAGCCCTGACTGGCTGTGGCCTGTGCCGTCTGGGGCGGGCTGTCTGCAAGGAAATGAGGCTGGACAGTGAGGCTTAGACTTCTTGTGGAATTGGGCATCACGGGCAGCAGGCTCAGTGGTCCAGAGTGTGTTTTTTGGACACACACTTGAATCTGGATCGTGGTTCTTTTGCTTGGAGTCTCAGTTTCCTCTTCTGTAAAATAGAGATGTTAGTAACTGCTGCCTTGTTGGGTTCCAGGAGGTTTAAGCAGGCTTTCATTTAGTGCTTCTCACAGTGCCGGGCATCTAGCAAGTTAGGTGAGAGAGACAGAGAGAGGGGAAAGAGAGAGAGAAATGTTTTGTTCATGTGCTTAATTTTATGTGTCCACTTGGCCTAGACCACGGCACCTAGAGAGATGGTTGGTGAAGTACTGTTGTAGATGTTGCTGTGAAAGTACTTTTTGTTAATGGTAACAACAAAAGCCAGTAGACTTTGACTAAAAGTAGTTTGCCTTTCCATGTGGGTGGGCCTCATCTAGTCAGTGGAAGGCATTAAAAGGACTGACCATCTCTTCTGAAGAAGGGATTCAGCCTACATTCTGCCTTTAGAGTTGAAGTGTCGCTCTCCTCAGGTCTTCAGATGCCAGCCTGCCCTGCAGACTGGCCGTGCCAGCCTCCACACGTACATGAACCAATTTCCTTGCCATTAGTATCCCTCTCGCATTTCCCCCTCTCACTCCCTCCTTTTCTCTCTGGAGAACCCACACTAGTGCTCACGGTGCAGTGCACTTGAAGCTCACTGAGGGCAGGGACCATCTCCTGTGTCCAGTCCTCCAGCCCCATACAGTCCAGGCTCGGGGTGGGTGCGTCATCTGGTGGCTGATGCGTGACTGCTGCGCCCTCCTCACATGCTGCCCCGGAGGCGGGACGTCTGTTCTAGTGAGAACCAGGAGGGCCTTGAGCTAAGACTGGGTCAAGTGTGGGGTGTTACTCGGTCTTACTGGCCTGGCAGGATAGGGAAGTGATGAGAAGTTTTGAACCAGATGTGACTCATGCATTTTAGGAGCTGACCCTTTCCTACCTGGGGGCTCCCTTTGTCCAGCAGTCCTGTGATGGGGCCAGAGCAGGGGATATTTTGCTTTGACCATCATGAACCCCTAATGGCAAGTGATGGGGGGACACAAGTCCCTGAGGGCTCCTACCTCAGTCAGGGCTCACTTTAACCACTGTGAACAGACTGGTGTAGAAAAAGGCAACTTTTCTCAGGTTTTATTGTAAAATCCTCAGAAAAAGAGCATTTACAATGACATTACTTTATGATAATTTGCGAATCATCTTTCTATCAAGTGGTACTGCAAATACACGGTGTGTCCGATACTGGGGAACAGGGCAAACTAAACACAAACTTATTCCAGATGCCACATACAGTTACTGTGTTGGTACAAATTTCTACTAAAGTTGATGTATTAAAAATAATTTGTATATATTTTATAAATAAGGAAAAATTCACATGTATAGTAATTACAGGAGGCCTTTTTGAGAAATACCAGTGATTACAGAAAATATATTTTGGAGTCCACACAACTGCTCAAAATAATGTACTCTGCCTTGACACTGAGATCCAAGAGTTTTCTGAGGTGGGAAGGGTGAGACTGAGTCGGGCAAGTGGCGCGTGTGGCTTCCTACCTTGAGGGTCACTCAGCTATGCTCCAGCATGCATCTGTGTGGGAGCCACCAGCACCGCTCCGTGCCCGGTCCTGCTTTTGGGCCATCTCTCACGCCTTCTGGAAGCCGAGCAGCATGGGGAGTGGAGGTGCGGCCGGGCAGGCTGGGCCAGGGAGGGAGGGGCTGGCCAGCTACAGTGAGGTGTGGCGGGGGGGCACTGAAGGGTGTGCTGTGGGTCTGGGTGGGTAGCGTGTAGACCTGTTGCCCCTCCCTCTCGAAAGCAGCTGAAGTAGCAAGAGAACGGCCACTTTTAAACGCATGGCAGATGTCTTGCCAGAAGTGGATGAAGGTTTGCATTTAGGAAGTGTTCTTGTTTTGAGACCTAGCTCTTGGGCCCCTACCCGGCCAATACTGGGTGCCCTTCCTTAGACACAAAGCTCTGGTCCTGGAGAAGGCGTCTCCAGGGCAGACGCTCACATCCTGCCATGGTGACCGGGAGGGCTGCACATCACCAGGTGCGGGGTGGGGGTGCAGCACGTTATTGCTTTGTGGAGTGCAGCTAAACCCTCTAGGGCCCTACAGGGCATGCTCTGTTCTCTGGGACCACAGGGGGGAGGGATGGTCCCTTACTAGTCAAGGTGGACTTGGAAAGAGTGGTGCATGATTTGTGGCTTTGTCCAAAAAAAAAGAAACCAAAAAAAAAAAAAAAAAAACCATGTGAAACACTCTGGTCCAGGTGACAGCAGCCTCTCTGTGAATTTTGGAGGACAATCTCTGCTCTCCATGTGTTTGCCATAATAATTTGTGTTTGGTTAAAGTCCCACTGCTGCCCACGGCTTGGAAGGACGCGTAGAAAGGCCTTGCTGCATCCCGTGGTCTGCAGGGCACCACAGCCTGCAGGCTCTGACAAGATGCTCAGGTGCTTGCTGGCATGGCGAGAGATCCGGACTAGACAAGAGCAGGAAGTGGGATGCAACCCACCAGGTGCATGGGGCCTTGCAGTGACAAGGCACTGTCCTTGGGGACAGGCACGATCTGTTACGCCCTTGATGCTCTCAGGCACCTTTGGCCTGTGAGCTCTGATTTGGAGAGAAACCAAGGCAGCTAGTGACTTGCTTGGACAAAACTGCTTTATCCACATGCCAGTCTGGGGGCAAAAAGTGGCATCTGGCTCTAGCAGCGACTTCCCACTTGATCCCGAGGCCGGGGGGGCGGGGCAGCATGACAAAGACCACCGGGGCCAGTGTGGTGGTCAGGTCCGTTGCTTCTGGAGTTGCAGGAGCTCAGCAAGGCCCCCGAGCAGGTCTGAGGCGTGGGAGCAAGGAGGCAGGACAGAGGGTGAACTGTGGATGCAGGGAGGTGGAAGAGGGCCAGCTCATGCCCTCCATGGGATGGGGCTTGGCTGAGATGTCCAACTGGCCATTCCTGCCCAACAGCGTCAGGGCTGAGTTCTCGCTGTTCCCATCACCTCGCTCCAGAGGACTGAGCTCTGGGAGCTGCGGCACATGGCTCCGGGCAGCAAGGAGCTGTGTCCCAGTGGGCTCTGACAGCACTTGCAGTGGGAGCAGGGGTCCTGTGGGGGACACTGACCAAGGCCTTCTGTGTCAGCACAGTCGTCGCCCCGTGTCACGTGCCTTGCCTCCTGGCACGGGGAGAGCGTGGCGGTGCTGGGTGCGGGGAGCATGTGAGGTAGATTGGTGGGTGGGTGGGGAGCAGGGAGCGGGAGCAGTGTCGACTCTTGCAGGCTGGCTTCTGAAGAGGAGGATGGGGTGGGGGGCGAGGGTGGTTCGGCATCCAGGGTGTTTGAATGAAATACATCGTGAGAAATGTATCGACTACTTTTTAAGCCCCTTGTAGAAAAATATATCCAGAATGAATCTGTTTCACATCTCAGTTCTGAAATCTCCTTCGGTTCACAGGTTATTGGTCAACAGAAAACAAGAAGGTGTGGCTACACTGAGCTAACTCAGCTGCTCTCCTCGCTCAGCAGTGACATTCTCTAGGGCAACAGGCAGCATCTCTGCTTTATTTGGGGGTGAAAGCTGTGTTCCAGGGTGCCTCCCTGGAGCTGGGAGCCCTTTTCTGCACAGTGGAGCAGGGAGAGGGGGACTGGCAGATGGAGGTGGGAGTTGCAGGGACTGAGCTTCTGTCTCTGGCCCAGGATTCTCGAAGCTGGGGTTAGTGGTCCGTCAGCCAGCACTTCACAGGCCTCTTCCAGGGGCTTGGGGAGAGCAGAGGGACCCTCCAGTGATTTGGAGAGGAAGAAAGGCGTCTGGGCCACCCTGCCAGGGCTCGCTGGATCGGGGCTGGCAGAGTATGTTGTCCACACAGTGACCCAGAAGCAGACAAATCCTCCTTCCTACACAGTCTGTGGGTGGCTGGGTGGGATTTGGATCCAGAACCTCTGGGGGGGGGGGAGGTTCTGCTGACTTGGGCAGAGGAGAAGGAAGGCCTTCACGTCGTGTCCTTAACATCTCCCAGGTGTTGGAAATTTGTGGTTATTCTAGGGAAAAAAATCTTGAATTTTTGTGAAATTTATATTTCAGAATTCAGTAATTGTGAAATAGTGGGTTCCTCACGTTAGTGACTCTGGGTGATTCTTGTGGTAACATGAGTACTTCTTTGGCGTGCAGTATCTGCTGTTGGTCGAGCTTGTTCATTCAGCTGCAGGAACAGCCCCCCTTCCCCCACCCCCCGACGTGGCAAGTCCTCACCCGGGCGGCTTTCACATGGAGTCCAGCAGCCTCTGTGGGGCAGAAGTTGGGGTGGAGAGGCAGGCAGGGGCCACAGGCTTTCCTGGCCTCCCAGTGCCGAGAAAGCCTCCACCCTCTGGCCTCTGTGAATTTGCTTCCCGGCACTGAGAGAGCTGACCTGGGCTTTGGCCCTGGACTTCCAGTTCCACTTCCACTGTGTCCACCAGGTGGGCAGCAAGCCCTGTGCTGACCGTCTCCAGTAACTGCGGAGAGGACGACAGGCAGCTATGCTTTGCAGACACACTTAGAAATGGAAGGAATAGTGGAAAAGGATCAGGCCAGTGGAAGGGACTCCTGGGTGGAAAGGCCGGCCAGGGTGCGACGGGCCTTTCAGTTGGGAACCTGCCACCCGAGGGGCCAGCCTGCTTTCCTTACTCGGGCTCAGAGATACTTTCTGCCAAAATTTAGAAGATTTTTCCAAAGGGAGAGGTTCATGAAAATTGGAGAATTTTGGTGATAGTTTGGGAGTGAATGTGTCAAGATACTGAGGCGGGAATAGAAAGAAAGGAGAGATGTGACGGCCCTCCATCCCAGTTACCGTGGAACCAAGGAGCAGGCTTTTGGGGTTGGTTTCCTCAACTTTACCTATTTAACCATAAATATATATATAAAAAAAATGACTTCACATGTCTAGGCACCCTCCTGGGAGCCTGGGGACAGGTACTTGGTGCACATGAGGCGCACGGAGGGTGGCTGATAGCAGGAAGAGTGGGGTAGGGGCTGCTGGGGGAGAGTGAAAGAAGCCATGTGGCGGGTGAGATGGGGGGCCGGTCTCCTCTCCCTGAACGGGGTCACCCCGGACAGCACAGGAAATCATGGGCACGTGCGCTGGGGAAGAGGGCTGACTAGCTAGTGTCTGTGAAGGGGCCCCTCCCCACATGATTGTTTGAGCCAGAAAGCGTTGATGTGTCTTGGCCACTAATGATTAAGAGGAACGGGGGGTGATCTGAGAGCCCAGGGGAGCCCCAGTTTCACCGAGACGCTCAGGCCCTGGCTGGCTGTGGGGTTCTGATGGGTGGTAACTGGATGTTCACCTGTGAGCTGCTGGCCAGCCTGGGCCCTCTGTTGGTGCTCTAGAGTATGTTACTCGGGAGAGAGGGGCAGCACTGGGTATAAGGAACTGGAACTACTCTGTCCTGGCTGTGATGGGGCAGGGATTGGGGGGTCAGAGCCAAGTGCAAGGGCCACAGACAAAAGAAACTGGTCTTTAGAAGGCTTAACCTGACCCGCCTGGCCCCACTCCTGGCGTGGGGGTTTCTGCGTGGCATCTGGAGGTCTTTGTCTGCAGGCCACCAACACCTCGCCAAGCCAGTCAAGCCTAGCCCTGAATCTGGGGTGCTGGGCTGGCTAGTAAAATGTCTCCACTGATGAAAAACAGGCACACAGGGCTTGTTCTGGTATCTTGGGGCCCCCACCCAGAATGGCGTCTTTCAGTGTGTGGCCTGACCTGCACTTGGGGGTGTCAGCGGTGCAGAGGACCGATCCTCTTTGCCGGCCACTGCCTTCTTTCTGGCTGAGAGGTGGGATGAGACTCAGAGCCCTGGCCTCAGGCAGGGGGAACACAGCTGGTCTTCGGAGAGTGTCTTTCTGCTTACTAGCATTTGAGATTATAAAAAATTATTTTTAATCAAAGTTTCCAAAATAAAGTGAGTGATTTCCCCATGCCCCAAGATGTAGTAAGTCTTGTTGGCTCTCCCTCAGGCTTACAACGAGTCAAATGGGAAAGAAAAGCAAGAAGCAGCTGCGAAGGGGAAGGAGGCCTGGAGCGAGGGCAGAGGTGTTTCCCCGGCAGGAGGAAGCCCTGCTCCTGGTTTCGGCCGCTCCACTGGGGGAGGTCCGGCTGGACCTGGCGGTCCAGGAGGGTGACAATGTGAAGGCGGCCAACAGAAGGGTCAGCCTGCGAAGCGGGAGCTCTTGTTCCACGGCGCCCCCAGGTAACATGGCGTGGAGCTGGGCACAGAAACGATCCCTTTACACAGCCTCGTGTGTTCTCATCGTAGCGCAAGGCATAAATCATACTTCCTAACGAAAAAACCCCACTCTTCTTAGCAGCGCATACCTTATACTAGGAAACTTGCAAGGAGACCAGTGTTGAACCATAAAGCGAATACAGGTTTTTGCTTTTGTCTGTAAAAATGTACAGTGCGCCTGCTCGGGGCTGCGGTGTCGGGACGAGGTGCTCCTGGGCCAGGGCTTGGCTCTGGGCGCCTTCATACTTCGCCCACCCACACCACCGTGGTCCCCCCCTTAATGCCTGACACCTCACACCGCAGTGCGTTTTGTCTCCCATTGACGAGGAACAGCGATTCCTGGGCTGGCGTGAGGAGGTACTGTCCGAACAGCCCGCTGTCCCTCACCATCCTGCGGGGTCCTCCCCAGGGCTGGCCCAGCCCTGCGGGCGGCTCCTTCAAGTTCTTCAGCACGCCCGTCTTCCCCGTGGACAGCTCCAGGAAGAGCAGGTCCGGAGCCGTCTGCAGGGTGGCGTAGACGTAGTACTGATTGCCTTCAGTGAAGGAGTGCTGGAAGGCCATGTCCGAGATGCCCTGGCTTATTTTCAGCACGTAGCGGGTCTGGATCTCCCCCAGCGTGGTGATCTCCTGCACGTACAGCTGGGGGCTGGTGGCAGTGGCGCTGATGACAAAACGCCCATCGGGGGACGTGCGTGGGGTGCCAGTGACATCACCGTTGGGGCCCACCACGGAGTCTGTGACGCTGTCGATGAGCAGCTGCGGGGCGCCGGGAGAGGGGCTGTCTTGGCGGCACTGGATGAAGTAGTAGCCACCGAGGTGGGTGTGGGCCATGCCCTGGGGCACGCAGCTGTGGCTCTGCAGGCCGATGGTCTTGACTGGCATCAGGGTTTCCAGGTCGACTTTGTGGACAGCAGGATCAGACTTATTAAAGATGAAGCCGAACCTGGGAGGGGAAGAACCGAGGTCAGATCAGGGCAGCGGATCTGTCACTGGTCTTTCATGACCACATCTGTGCTCTTTCCCTTCCTTGTCACCTTTCAGTGATCTAAGAGCCTATTCATATCTACCTTCCTGCAGGGGCTGGCTTCCTAAGTGATTCATCTGTGATCTCAACTAAACGTGGTCAAGTTGCAGATGCTCTTTAGAAATGCTAAAGCAGCGGGTAAAGGTAGCTTCAGAGCTCCAAGTTCCTCCTGGGATGCCTGTGTCTTCCTCCAGTCCTGTGCCAGCTGGGAAGCCGTGGGCCTGCCGAGCTGAGGGACAGGACGGAGGGGTCCACCCTGCCTGCCTGAGGATGTAACAGCAGAGCCTGTGTCCTCGCTGTTTTCTGGGTGGAAAGTCAGAATTGGAGGGTGCAGGTGCAGTAGAGTCCTAGTGATGCTCCTTTACACTGGAGAGGGGTGTGGAGGGGTGGCCTCTGGCCACACTGAGATGCTGGTAGGAGAACTCGGGCAGCAGGGCTGAGGCCCGTTAGCCTGGCCAGCCATGTCGGGCAGCTAGCTGCAGACCTGGGCCGAGTGCTTGTCTCGCCCAGCCCGTTATTCTAGGAGAGGTGATTCCTTCTGGGGGCTGCAGGGAAGGCTGACTCTGAGGAGGGAATGAGGTGCCAGAGCTCAGTACAGGGTGGCTGCTCATATCTGGGTTTGTGGTTACTCCCGTGTGGGCTGGCTGCGAGCTGCAGGAAGGCCTGACTCCGGACAGAACTTCCTTTGAGCGTGAGAGGCTCTGCCCAAATTCTTTGCCCACAGAGGCCTTCGGTGCCATGTTCACGTACAGAAACAGCACAACCCCCTCTTCAGCTTCCTGTTGAACAAGTGTGCCTCAGAGTGGGGAAAACGCCCACTTGAAAGTGCCTTTCAAGCATCCTTACAGAGCTGGAGTGTGGGACGAGCAGCAAAGAAATCCCACTCAGAGGGAAATTTGATGTCCAGCCACACGCAGGCACTAAAGCACCTCCACATTTGCCTGACTCCCAGCTGAACTGAACTGCTTTGAGGGTCTCCCGTTTAGAACCACCTTCGAGGCTCTTCCCAGGCACCTTTGGGGTATGTGTGGGGTGTCATAAAGTGTTTTTCTTTCTTGGCTGAACGAGCAAGTCCTATTTTAATAAGTCCTGCATCAGCTGCCCTCCATGGCGTGGACTCAAAAATGAGTCATTTCGTCCTGGAGAAAGGTGTTTGATGTCAGATTAAAGGCAGTCATAAATGGTGCCGGAAGATATTTGGGTCTTGACTTTATAAAAGGCAGGCCGAGTCTCCTGGGGGTGGTGACTTCACAGAAAGCCTCAGGGGTTCTCTGAATGGACTCGCCAGGGGAGTGACCAGGCTGGGATGAGGTTTGCAATTGAGGCCACGGCTATTGTTACTAGGCTGTTCTTTGGATGGTGGCAAACCAGGTTAACCAGGGGGCCTTGATTCCTTTGGGCCCCCTGCAGGGCTACTCTGGGGGCTCCTAGAGGAACCGGGGGCTGCCCTTATTGGAGAATGAGGCTGAATGACCTGGCTTTACCTCCAGTCCTACCCTGCCAACTCCTGGCTGAGGGACAACTCTGAACTTCAGTTTCTTCGTCTATGAAATAGGGGTAGCGATCACCTCTTAGTTTTTTGTGCCCGGCAAGGAGAGGGTGCTCAGTTAATCACTGTTGTTTCCTTTTTTCTCTATGGCTTTAACCTTGAGAATGAGACTTCCTGACCCCCTGTGTTGCTAAGAGCATTAGGAGTGGGGTGCCTTCCATAACTCTAAAAATAAAAGACAGGGAAAGGTCCCTTCCCGGGGGCCTACAGTCTGTCCAGGAGTGGAGAGGAGAGAGGAGGAGCAGTGCCCCCAGGTGAAGCTGCCCCCGCAGAGCTGTGCTGCAGCATGGGGCTGTCTCACCTGACATGGTTGATGATGAGGTTTGTCGGGGGAATGAAGAAATCCTCCACGCCTACAAAGGGTGTGCGGAGAAGACGCTGACCCTGGCCGGTGCTGGCTTCTGTGATCACCTAGAACACAGAGTGGGAGTCCGTGTGGCACCCATCCCAGTGGGGGCTGCTCCCCGGAGCCAGGCGCACACTCTGGTGCAGCCCCCAGCAGACAAGCCGCTTGGGAACGCGATGGTGGATGAGCAGGGTGGGGCAGCACAGGAAGGTCCAGGCCCGGAGCCCCTGGGGAGGGGGGGAGCAGAGCAAGCGAGGGTTTGTGTGCTCTGTAGGGCAAGCCCTAGGACTGAAACCCTGCTCTCCCCAGAGACAGCGCCCCCAGGGAAGTCCCACCACCTCAGGGCCTGGGCCACCCTGGAAGAAGAGAGCACCTTTTCTAATGAAACTGGGAAATGGCGCAGTTATTCACTGCTTCATTATTTTCCTTTCTACCTGATGCCTGGGAAGCCTTGTGGGAATCTCTGCTGTATCCCACTCATGGAGGCCTTCTCTGAGAGCTGGGCTTCCATGATTTATTAGAGAAATCTGGAGCCCTGCAGGGTGCCGTCAGAGATGCTGGTCACGCCAGGCGCCTATCTCGCAATTAGGATGCTGGAGAGAGGTTCCAGCTTCTCCGAGGGGACTTGCTGTGAGAAGTGAAGAGTCAGGCCCTGTGTGTGTTGTACAAATTGGTAGTGACAGAGCATGGCTGCCTCTGTTTCCCTGGAGGTGGCGCTTGCTTCTCTGTGGTCTTGGCGGGAGGTGACCGGGACCATTCCTGGCGTGTGGCCCTGCAGTGTCTCTGTGTGTTGGGGGTGGGAAGGACACGCTGAGCCCCAAGGCTACACAGGACGAGCATGTGGTCTTGCCAGAAACCCCTAGAGCTTGGGTCAGGCTGGGCTTGCCCCCACCGGGGCAGGCAGATGACATTCAGCCACACAGCCTGGGTCCCCTGACAGTCTCCAAGTTCCGGGCTATTTCCATTCTGCAGGCCTATGCGAGTCACAGGAGAAGCCTGGCTGCTCCAAGGAGCTTTCACTTGGGGACCTCAAGGACAAGCCCAGATCTCTGAGCAGGAAAGGAGCGGAGGCTGGAGGCTGGGCAGGGAACAGAGATGCTGTTCTGGGTCATGATCTGTGGCCACATGCACTGGAGAAGGAGTCCAGATTTCTGTAGTCTCCGGTGAGGCTGTGTGGCTCGCACGGCGTGGGGCTCTGGACGCCGTCACTCCGGCTTTGACTGTGATCACAGAACAGACAGCACCTGGCCCGCCCCTCGGGTAGGCTGGGGGTGTGTGTCTGGGTACAGCTTCCCTGCAGGGGCCAGCGGGCAGAATGTGGGGTTGGAATGCTGTAGCCTTTTTCGAGGTCTAAAGTTGTAGGAGATTATTTTCCTGTGATTAAGGGAAAAAAAAGGGCCAGATGACATTTTCATGGCAAGTCCTGGAGAGAAAAGCTTTGCGAACTGGGTGTTAAGAAAGCATCAGCGTGAGGAAACTGCTGGATCTTAAGAGTCTAGGTGAAATGCTGGAGAACCCAGGAGCCGCGCCATCATTGCTTGGTATCAGGCCTGTCACTTTAGCTTGTAATAGAGAAGGAAGATGACAGGTGTCAGCAGTCAGCATCATTCTCGCTTTGCCACTGAGTCCCCATCCAGAGATCACTTCAGCGCAGAGCAGAACTGCAGCTGCTGACCCCATGTGGGGGCCACGTTCTCACTCCACCAAGTCACACGTTCCTTCTAGGCCTGTGTCCTAGCACGTGGCCAGGCACATCTGTGCCCCAGGGCTGACTGCTGCCCCTCTAATTTCTGGCTAGGCTGGGCTTGGGGGATGTCGGTGAGTGGCTGGACGTCAGGACACATCTGTCCTTGTTGTCTGTGTGGGGCCAGGAAAGCTGAGTGTCCCCTCTGTGGGCAGAGGCGCCCAGCTGGGAAGTGACACTTGGGGAGGCACAGGCGATAAGGTATCGGTGCAGTGGACCGAGAAGCGGTTCCCAGCTGGGCCTGGGAGCCCCAGAGTGTGGAGCAGGATTCACAAAGATGTGAAAGGTTCAGAAAGTGGCAGCTGTGTGAAGGCCTGGGCAGGGCCGAGCCCACTTCAGAGCACCTTCATGTCACAGTGAAGATCGGAGCGCAGCCCCTTAGCCCCGAACGCGAGGCTGTTCCTGTTGATGCTCTGCAGACAGAAGCAACGCAGTAACACGGCCGCCACGCTGAAGCCTTACCCACAGCTGCGATGATGGCCTTGGGATAAGTTCTGAGAAGTCGGGCTGATGGATCAAAACACAATTTTGTGGCTTCGGTTCCCATTTCCACACTGCTCCCCACGACGGCTGAGCCTGTTGACGTTTGTGGGAGCACGTGTCCCAGGCACTGACGTCCTTCACCGTGGCCGGCCGTGCTGGAGGTGGGCTTGTTCAATTTCATTTTCTTGTCCTAGCATATTTCCCAGGCTTTCCAATTATGGTCTAATTCCTGGTATTAATGAAAATGCTTTTAGTACTTTTTCATTTAGCAGAATTTGCTCTTGGTTTCTGGGAAATAGCCCACATTGTATTTAAGGAATCTCTATTCCTATTTTTAGGTTTTTTTTTGTTGTTTGTTTTTGTTTTTAAGACTGTCTGCTGTATTTGTTTTTTTGGCATGTACTGAAAATGTTGTAGGTTTGTGTTCTGTGCTATGGGGAGTGTTGGCTGATTGCTTGAGAGAACGCCAGGCAGCTCCGGGAGCTTATTCCCTGTCCCAGCACTGAGACGTGTCAATGCCCTTGGCTCAAATAGCAGATCAGAATTTTACTTCTGTATTCATACGTGAGGTTAGAATATAAGATTTTTAAAAACATTACTTTGAATCATGTGTTTTTTAAAAATTCCTTGACCCTGGGATTCATTCTTTTTGAGTCACTTTTTATAACGGCAATTAAACTGGCTTTTTTAAACAATGGAGCTTACACATTTTTCCCCAATGGTCTGGGATAACTCACATAATATTAAAGTTAAATTATGGGATAACTCAGATAATATTAAACTTTTTCCTACATTTTGTAAGCAATCCTCTATTCCTAAGAGTTCACACTTGCCACTGCGGGGATGCAGGGCAGTGTTTCACGAATCCTTCCATCTTCCTGTCTCTGCTGTAGGACCCCTTTTCTCACAGGTTTAGCGAGAATTTAATCTGTGCCTGGATTTAACGTTCATTTTGTATTATTTCTTTTAATTTTATTCCTTCTCATCAAGCACTCTGTTCTTTTTAAATTTCTTTAAATATTAAAGCCTACAAATGCTCCCTTTGTAGACGTTGAGAATACAATACTCCTCATGGGTAGCTTTCTCTGTGCGCCATAGGTTTTGATGAGAAAGTTTCCTCATGATTTCTTTTTAATTCCTCCTTGGATCTCAGAGCTAGCTAGGGATATTTTGTTCTTAGTCACATTTTAGTTATTTCTGGTTATCAGATACTATAGCCTATAACATCTACTCTACAGAAGTTGTTAGTTTTCATGCAAAAAAAGACTCGGTAGTTGATTTTCTACAGATGTATTAAATCCAATGTCCTTATTACAATTATTTGATGTCCCTTATTATTTGGTCTCTTGGGGATGAACAACCTAAGTGCATTTTAAATCAGGTGCTCCTGGTATTTCAGTCATATCTGTTTTATGTATTTAGTTCTGTCTCTTTACATTATTTAGTGCTTTTAACCTTCCATTCCACCTTGTCCATTCATGCCTGTCTTTTCATTCACCAGTCACTACTGTGACCTCCTTCCTTAAGCCAGTTGGGTGACATTTTTGAGTATTTTTACTCCCTTCTTTCCTCCACTCTTCTCTTGCACTGAAACAGTTAATCTTCAGTACAACCTGGGGCAGAATTTCTCTTTCAGTGCGTCTCACAATTCAGATGTCCTCAGTGAGCACGAACTGCACGTGTCCGGGTCATCTCTCCTCTCTGCCTGTCCAGGTCGTTGTCCTTGTAGTGTAGACCTTCTCTAGGTTGTGACTTAGGGTCGCCACTGGCCTGGGTCGTGATGTCCCTCCAGGGTCCTCGGGAACTGCTCCTCTGATGAGGCATGTGATGTCAGGTGCTCTCAGTACTTGTGTGCCCTTAGCTTTATTTTGTCTGGACAGGTAAACCTCTCCCTGGCAATGGGATTCCTGGACGTCAGCCCTTCAGTCTGGAGAGGATGCAGCTGTGACTCCAGACTCCACCAGCTATAGTTGCAGGGGACAAGCCCAAGGCTGATCTGCCTTTTTCCTTTTCAGGTAACTTGGAATTTGTAAACTTTCCCTTTATCCTTCGATTTCTAGCATTTTACCAGGAAGGGCAGAGATGGGTCGTTTCTCATTAGTCTAGCCTGGGACTTGTAGGTCCCTTTTAATCTACATGATTAGGTTTTTCTTCATTTTGGAAACCTTATTCCACATTTATTTAATGTCCGACCTCATTCCAACTCTTTTTAAACTTGTGTTGACTGAGCTTCTGAGACTTCAGTCTCTTCAGTGACTTGAAAGGTTTTATTTCTTTTCATCTTTTGGGCTACAGTTTGGGGTCCCGATAGAAGGCATGCACTTCTCAGTGCATGCAATGAAGTTTTAGATTAGGATATGTTCATTTTTAGTTAGTTACAGGACAGATTTTTTGGTGGCCCCTGTCCATGAATCCTGATGCGTTTTCTTAGAGCCGCCAGAGGAACCAACAGAAAGTACTTTTTTTTTCTGGGCTTCTCCTCGGTTCTGAGTGGCCTTATGCTGGCTCCTAGACCACATCCTAGCTTGTTTCCATCTCACTGAGGCCTGGATGATGGCATCTGTCGAGTAACTGGCATAGTCTCTGTTCAGGGCCGAAGTGTCTGCCCATGACCCAGCGGTGCAGGGGTCAGTCGGCCGGTGGCCGGTCCCTGGAGGTAGCTTTTCTGGACACAGGTGTCCCTGGGTCCTCCCTGTCTCTGCAACAGGGTGAACTTGGCTCATCTTCTCAAAAGAGATTCTGAGAGTAGAATTAACCCCTGACACCCCCAGGCACCGTATGTAATGAACTACAGTGCATCTGGAATGTTCAATCTTCTGCTCATTATTTGAGAAATGCTGAGCCGGACATATGCAGCACAGGAGTGCTGGTGACCTTCCTGGGCTGGTGGAGGGGAGACTCCGCAGATCTCTGGGGCCCAGGCTCCTCCCAGGAGGCAGTACAGAGCTATGGCTAAAAGTGCGGGCTGCAGCAGGTAGGTTTACTTCATGGGTAAATCGTGAAAACATCCTGTGACCTCGCACTCAGCTGATGCACTTTCATTTATGGACCTAACAGCTTCTTAATCACCAGTGCTGTTCGCCAGCCTAAGGTGAAGGCAGCTCTGTCTCTGTCTCCAGGGCCTCCTCCCTGCTTGCTCCCCCTCTCCCCCCACCACCCAGTACACCTCTGTCCTGGGCAGGCCAGAAGCCACAGCTGGTTCTCCTCTCCGAATCCTCCCATGGTGTTACAGTCTCTAACAGCAGGTCTGCTGAGATGCTGGGGAATGGCTGCGAGGGGCTCTGGCCTAAGGCCGCTTCTTGCCTTTATGGGCATATACTGATGTGTGGTCAACCCCTAGGGAAGTGGGGAGATTCTGCTTGGCTGTGGGGTGGGTGTCGGCTCAACATACCTGGAGGCTGGGCTGGGACTTGTGCACATCCCCCCAGCTCAGGACCCACACTTGGTCATGTGACTTGTCATACGACAGCTTAGCGGGCAGAGGGTCTACACCTACGGACTTGAAGAAAATAGTGACAAGTGGTCATCATTGTTAGAGAAGCTGCTGGTGGTTTCGGGCCGCTCCTGGGCAGTGAACCTGGCTGGGATCCCGTGGCAGGAGCCTGCCTTCTGGGTTTGTCCAGAGGCAGAAAACAGGTGGTCAGTATGTTGTTCACCTTTCTGAAAATCCCCTGCGCTTGAAAGTGTCTAAAGACCGTACATGGAGTCACCAAATCGTCTCCTAACCTCCTTCCTGCTGAGTTGCTGTCTTTATCCCTCCACTGACTCTTCTAGCCCTTCCAGTCAAATTCCGAGATCACTTTGTCCTTCTCCTCTTATGTGGCATCTCAGCAGCATACCACCCGGGTAACTCTCCTGTCTGGGAGCACTGTCTTGACCCGGCCGCACAGCTTCCTGGCTTCTCGTGGTCAGCCGAGGCTGGGGTGCTGCAGCCTGCTGCCCCTGGCCTCTGTCTGCAGCCTCTCGGGGGAGCTCATGCAGCCTGGCTTCACAGCACCCAGAAGGCATTCCTCTGGGGCGCACCTCCACTTCCTAAACTGAACTCTTCATTTCCCCATCCCTACCCCCTGCCAAAATACATTTCTCCTCCATTCTCCATTCATTACTACCTTTGAAGTCTCCTTTTGGCTTTCTTGTTCTAATTAAAACCTCTGATCCCCCGAAGCTTCACACGGAAGCTGTTTCTCTTTCCGCACCTCACGTGCTCGGGTCCTTTGTTGTTTCTTCAGCCGCTTCCGCTCACCCACAAAGGCTTCAGGGCCTGGCACTGTCGTCATGACTGTTGTGACACTATGTCTGGTTTCCTTGCAGTCTGTCTCCTTGTAAAAATCCCCTTGACCACACATCTCCCACCTGCTACCCCGTTTTCCTCCCTTCACAGCAACATTCCCCTAAAAATTGGACTGTCGTCATTCTTTCTACCCTTTGTTCTACCTTCTCCCATCATATTTCATGTTCTCCTTCTGAGGTAGTACGGAAAAGACTTTAGAAAGCAAGGAAAAATCAGAACAGAGTATTTCACAGCCTCCAGGTAGCCAGGAGCAGAGACCTGGAAGGGCAAGCACCTGGAGGGCAGGCCCGGCTGTCAGCTCGGAGCCCGCGGCCGCACCTGCGACTCGGGGTGGTTCCGAGCCGGAAGCAGCCTTACAAAACCCTCGACTCAGGCCTCAACTAAGTGCTTAATTAAAGGGGTTCACTTTCTACTCTTCTTGGAATGATACAGACCCACAGGTAAGCCATAAAAAGATAATTAAGAATTTATATATACTAAGGGAATTGGGTAGAAATTCTACAAGTGAAACATGCAATACCTGTAATTAAGAAATTAATAGTAGATCGTGTTGCATCCCTTTTAGATATAGCAGAAGATGGCGAACTAAGAGACAGGTTGGTAGAACATGACCAAATTGAAATAGAATTTTAAAAGGGTCCTCCCTGGTGGCCTAGGGGTTAAGTCTCAGCACTAATCACCGCTATAGCAGGAGTTGGATCCCGGACCAGGGAGCAGACCCAGGTGGCGCAGCAGACCCCGCCTGCCGTACCCGCTGCTCCCCTCAGCAGTGTGTTTCAGTGGATCTGCCTGTTCTGCTCCCCACTCTGTCTCTGGTGGATCCTCTAAACCCCATATCTACTCCACACCTGCACTTCTGGCCTATACTGCATCTCTTTTATGAAAAAAATAAATAAACTATTTTTAGAGTTTTAAAGGGTGGAAAGTAAGGAAAGAGATGTAGGAATGGGATGGTCTAACTTTTTTTCTTTTTCTCTGTGTGAGAGTTCCCAGAGAGGAGCAAAGAGAGAATAAGGCAGCAAAATAGAGGTGATTTGAGGAAATTGCTGAAATTTTCCAATCCAATGAAAGATTAAGAATCTCTGTGATCCCCCAGTCAGAACAAATATGAAGAATACCATAGTCAGGTACATCATAAAATAGAACATAAAAGGATCAAATACTCTGGATAAAGGAGCAAGATTATTATACTAGATAAAAACCAAAACCCAATTACACGTGACTCTATAAAAGACTACCTTATGTATGTGAACACAGATGTTGAAAGTAGAAGGATGAATAAATTATAGTATGGAATCCTCATCAAATTAAATCTGACTTAGCTAAACTGTACTAGTATTAGGCAAAAGTAGAATTTCAGATGAGAAGCGTTGCCAGAGACAAGGAGGGATACTTTTTAAGAATAAAGGAGTATTCCCCTTACCCCTCAAAAGCTACTACAATCTTAAAGGGGAAATGGGTAGAATTCAGTGGGTGACTTAACACACTTCACAGCAGCTTATAGACTAAGAGGATAAAAAGCCACGTAGAATACCTAAACAATAAAATGAATTTTTACATATGTAGTAGTACGTCCACACAGTGACAATGCGTATGTCCAACAATACGTGAATATGTGCGTGTATCTACAATATCAGAATACACATTCTTTTACCAAAATTGATCAGAAGCTGGGTCGTAACACAAGCTTCAAAGGCTTGAAATAATCCACAGTATGTTCTCTGACCAGGGAAATCAATAACAAAGAATAGCCAGAAGTTCTCCTGGTTTTTTTGTTTTTGGCCAGGAAAACCCACAACTTGTTTAAATCTAACTTCCTCCCTAAAGTGAGCCTGTGAGCCTGAACTTGGATGGCTGAGCGTGCTGGGAAAAAAAGACACCTGGCCTCCCTGCCTCACTGTAACTCTCCTGGACAACAGTGAAGTCGCTGTCACATACAACGTTCACCCCTTGCTTGGAGATCATCTTCCTTATTTTTTTCCCAAGGAGGAAAACAAAGGCAAGCAGAAGAGACGTTTGATCCAGGTGCCACCGGCTGTATCACCTGTGCCCCCAATCTGTCCATTCCTCCTGTTATAATGAGCAAATGCGCTTTTTTTTTTTAAAGATTTATTAATGCACACAAGAGCTGGGGTACAGGCCAGAGGTGTGGGAGGTGAGAGGATTCACCACAGACAGAGCGGGGAGCAGAACAGGCAGATCAACAGAAGTACACTGCTGAGGGGAGCAGCGGGCACAGCAGGAGAGGTCTGCCGCACCATGTGGGTCCCTCCCTGGCCGGCAGCAGGGATCGAACTCGTGCTGTAGTGGCTGAGGTTTGCTTCATAGCATGTTGCTTAACCCACTGCGCCACCAGGGAGGCCCGCAAATGTGCTTTTATTTAAGGCTGCTGCTCCGTGTGCGCCCTGGAGCCCACTGACTCCTGCCCACTTCCGTGATGCCCAAGGAAGGGGAGAATTGTGGCGGCAGCTTTCCCAGCAACATATAAATGGCATGATGTTGCCTAAGAAAGTTGCTTTGGCGTGCTCTTGCAGCTTCTGCCTCACTGGTCTCCTTTCATTCACTGTAACAGTTCAGCTTGTCCAAGTGGTTGTCTATAGTCACCACCTCGACCTGCTCACCTCCATTCTCTCCGGAATCCACACCCTTAAGCTTGTATCTGCCTACTCCTGCCAAAGTGGCCCATATCTAGTGAGTTCTCTGTCTCTTCAACATACAGGTGCTCCCAGTAATGACCAACACCCTTGACCAGCTCTCCCTTTTCTGGGCTTCAGAAATACCTCACCTTCTCTTAATTTTCTTCCTACCTTCTTGTTCTGCTCACATTGTTTCTCCCTGCCCCTCCCCACCCTCTCAGGACACCTGTGCTTGAATGACAGCTCTCAGGTAATCCAGGGTCACTTCTCATTTTAAATCCTGAATCACATTGGCAAAAGCCACTTCTGTTACATATGAGCTGACATTCACAGCTTCTGGGATCCTGGCCATGATTCATCCTACTATACACAGTAAATGGCATCAGCATCTTACAGGGTATTTTTTTTTTTTTATGCTAAGGTAAAACTTGACTCCTCTCAAACTTACATGTAACCCAGCAGAAAAACTTTTGGGGTCCGTGTTTAAAATATCAACAGGCTGAGCACTCCTCTACCCCCGCTGCTCTTATCTGCATCCTTGGCTGCTTAGTTCTTCTGTTCTTTATTGGGCTGCGCACTTCACACCCCCATCTCTGATGGCGACGACTTCACTTGGCCCCTCTCCCCTATCACGTGCCTTACTGCCCCTGGTCTTCTCTCTGCTCCCACACTTGGACGCCCACTGGGCACTTGGCTCTCAGGGTCTGGTCACCTCAAGGAAGGGTCAGTTTAAAATCCTTTTTCCTTCCTCTGTTTCCCCAACTAGAATTTCAGTTCTAGACTTTATTCCTCATCCAGTTTTCTAAGCACCTAATAAGGTGCTCGGCCCAAGCAGGCAACACATGCTTGGTGAGTGATGGCAGACAAATCACCTTTGCACCCCCCCCCCCCTCCGCCAACCGGGTCTGACCGCATTCCCTGGGATCTGGGGAGTGTGTGCAGGCTGAGTCTCCCCTGCTCCTCTAGAGAGATGTACCTGGAGGACTTTCTGGGCTTGCACGTCGACCACAAGGACTCTGTTCAGCGCTGGCTGGGCTGCATAGATGTACCGGTGCCTGACGTTCACTGCCGACGCCCACTGGCATGGCTGGGGGGCGTCTCCTTCCCCTGGAGGACAGATCTCTTCCTGCAAGGAAGAAAGCAAGCCATAGAGCTTCTGCTTTCTCCCCCTCAGCCTTTGTAGTCCTGCCCACCCCCTGCCCCCCATCGCCTTTGAGGTCCATGACTCTCTCACCTCCTTCCATGCTCAGGCTCCATCTCCCTTTGTAGCCCTCATTAGCAGCCAGGTCCAGAATCTTCCTACCTGTCCACTCTCCTCCTCCCCATCATTTCCAACACTTGTGTCGACAACGAGCGGGCCTCTAAGAGCCTGCCCTTCTCCCCCCTCCCCCGCTCCCTCACTTTGCTCGTGCTCCTGAATCCTCTGCCTTCATCCTCGCCAGAGTGGTGTTGCCACCGAGGCCATTGGGCACTCTGGGTTCTGACCCTGCCCAGCATTTTCTGTGAGTGGGGAGCACCTGCCCCACACTGCCCCTCTCTCCTTCCAGCTCTTGCTGCGCCTTCTCTTGCTTGGCCCTGGTCAGTTTGCTGACAGCATGTTCAGGGTTCACTCCTGGAGGCTTTTCTCTAAAATCCAACTCCCTTTGCTTATCTTACCCAGGCTTTTGTCTTTAAGCAGAGTCTCTGCACTTACAACTTCCAGTTATAGCTGTGGTCAGGCCTCTTCCTGAGCGCCAGACTTCATCAGCCAAGTACCTACAAGGCGGTTTAATGTTCCTCCTGTACTTCTAAGCCCCAATTCAGCTCGTCATTTCACCTCCCAATCTTGCTCATTCCTTTCAAAAATGGCATCACCCACGTTTCACTTCCTAACACCAACAACTCTGAGACCATCTCCTCCCTCCTCTTCTCCCCGTATCCTCAGCCTTCACATCCATGTCAGCTTCATCTTCAGAAGATACCTGGAATTCCATGCATCACTTGAGCTTCTGTCACCTTGGCTCAAGCCACATACCTGTCACTGTGGAACTGAGCATCCAGACTGGCCCCTGCCCCCCAGCCTGCCCCCCAGAGCCGCAGCCCTAATGCCACTGTGCACGTCAGGCCCCGTGATGGTCAGCTCCTGCGTCTGCTCTCCTCAGCTCTCCCCACACTCATCACCTTCTTTCTTGCTCAGAAAGGATGAAAACTCTTCTCTGGCACCTGTAAGGCCCTGTGTGCTCTGCCTCCTGCCACTTCTGACCTCCAGCTTTTCCACCCCTCCACCCTGCCCGCATGTCCTTCCCCTGCCTGGGGCTGTTCTGTGCCTGCTGTGGGCTTCCCCGGTGCCTACCTGCTATACTCCCGCGTGGCCGGCACATCTGCTGCAGCAGCGCCTTATTGCAGGGCCCTCTCCAACCTCACCATCTGAGGTCCCTGCTGCTCCTCTGTGCCTCGCCCTGCTGCGGTGTTGTTTTTTAAAATTATTTTCTTGCATGTTGTTTATTTTCAGACAGTATTTGATTTCTCCCTTGAGGTGTAGTCTCTGTAGTTCTCCCACCACCACAGCACCCATGATCCATCACCACAGTCCCTTGTGCTCTTCCCTCCCCTACAGATCTAAGGCTACTTGCAACTTTTATCTTTGCCTGACCTTTCATTTGTTTTTTTTTTTTTTCCCTTTCATATGTAAGTGAAATTATCAGTTCCTCTTGCAGTTCTCATCCCCCTGGGCTGTGGGCATTTATTGGTCTACCTCTGCTTAGTCTCTCCCTTCAGTAGATTGTAAGCTCCTCGAGAGCAGGACCTTTGTGTGATTCACTGCTCTATCCTCGGCCCTGGTATACCATATCTAGTACAGTGCCTGGCACTGGATTTGTGCTCAAAAAATATTTGTTGAATGATTAAGTGAGCAGAAAAAGGGATCTTCTTCGTGGCACCAGCACCTGCATGAGCGATGGAGCACACCTGCATATGGACTACACCCCGGCACCCCGTACTGCTGGGTGCTGGCAAGTGTGCGGGTACTGAGCTGAAATTGGCCTTGGAGCACAGCAACTGGCATGGCTTTGACTGAGGCCTGTGCCTGCCACCTACCTCCCTGCCTCGGCCTTAAACCCCCACCTCCTCTCTTGCCAAGGCTGGGTGCTCCCCCACTTCCCTGGGGAGGTGGCATGTCAGGAGCCTCCAAGCCAGGGCTTCACCCAAGCTGCTCCTCAGCCTTAACTTGGGCCTCTTCTCTGCCTGTGCCTCTCTCTCCTGCCTGAGTAAATGGGTTGACCCCCAAGGTGGCTATGTGAGGAGGTGGGGGAGGAGGGGAGAAGTGCTGACCCATCCCAAGCCATGGGGCTCTAGCCAGGGCCTGTGACCAGAGGGAGCGGGCTTTGAGGTCACTGCCTCATTGCCTCAGCTGCTGCCTCACTTACCCCTCCCAGCTGTCCCTCTTCCCCTGCTGGCATGTGTGTGGGGAGTGAAGGGATGGGGAGG
>JAGFMF010012088.1:46463-60356 GCA_019455555.1 Galemys pyrenaicus | reverse complement strand
ATCTTTTTTGCTGCTCTTGTTCTAGGTCATTGAGATTTGAGATTATATTGTTTCTTGAGTTTTTTCTTGTTTGTTGATGTGAGCCTGAATTGCTATGAACTTCCCTCTTAGCCTGCTTTTGCTGCATCCCATACTTTTTGGAATGATGTGTCCTCATTGTCATTCAAAGTATTTTTTAATTTCCTCTGTGATCTCCTCTATAATCCATTGTTTTTCCAGTAGTGCAGGTTTCAATCTCCATGATGTCTGTGGGTTTCTTATTTTCTTTTTATGGTTTACTTCTAATTTGATACATTTGTGATCTGTGAATAAGTTGGCATGATTCTGATCTTGCTGTATCTGTTGATGTTGTTCTTGTGTCCCAGTATGTGATCGATCTGGAGTATGATCCATGTGGGTTTGAGATAAATGCGTACTATGACTTTTTAGGGTGGAGAGTTCTATAGATGTCCCTTAGATTCATGGTTTCTAGGTCTTTATTGAAGGCTCTTGTCTCCTTGTTTATTTTTTGTCTTGTTGATCTGGCTATTGGTGAGATTGGGGTGTTGAAGTCTCCCACTACATAAGTGTTTTCATTCAGGTCTGATAGTAATTGTCTGCTATAACTTGGTGCTCCTTCATTTCGAACATATATGTTGATGATTGTTATGTCTTCCTGATGTATTGTGCCCTTGACCATTGTATAATGCCCATCTTTGTCTTTTTTAACCTTTTTTATTTTGAAGTCTATCTTGTCTGATATAATTATTGCTGTTCCTGCTTTCTTTTTTGGTCCGTTGGCTTGTAGGACTGTTTTCTATCCTTTTAATTTCAGTCTATTCCTATCTTTTATTTTTAGATGTGTTTCCTGACGACAGCAGAAGCTTCTAGTCTGCTACTCTATGTCATTTTATTGCTGAGTTTAGTCCATTTACATTAAGAGTTAAAATTGTTATGCTGGCATCTGTGTTTGCCATGTTATCTCTCTTTGTTTTGTTTTTTCCTGCCTTATACTGTTCCTCTTTTTCATGTTCCTGGTGGTGTTGGTTTTAGTACTTGCTGCAGAATTTTTTGGAGAGGGGGCTTGGTCATAATGAATCTCTGAAATTTCTGTTTGTCTGGGAAAATCCAAACTTTTTCTTTGTATAGAAAGGATAATTTTGCAGGATAAAGAATTCGTAGTTGACATTTGTTGTCTTGCAGTGTTTTGAATATATCCTTCCATTCTTTTCTGGACCGTAGTGTGCCCTCAGAGAGGTCTGAGGTTAGTCTGATAGGCTTTTCTTTGTATGTTATCTGTTTCTTTTATCTTACAGCTTCATTATTTTTTCTTTGTCTTGTACTTGTATTCTTAGTAGTTTTATTATTATGTGTCTAGCTGAGTTTTTAGTTCTATCATAGTAGTTTGGGTACATCTTGCTTCTTGTATTTCTAGCTTCATTTCTTCTGTTAAGATTGGGAAATTTTCCCTTATTATCTTCTTAAATATGTTTTCACTTTTTTAAATCATTTTCAGCCTCTTGTACTCTAATAATTCTTATATTATTTTTCTTGATGGCATCTGATATTTCTCAGATTGCACCTTCACTTTTTTTCTTCTGGACTTCTGTCTTTTTCTGTCTTGGTTCTTTTTGTTTCTGTATCTTGAAGGGAACTGATTCGGTCTTCTGCCTCTTCCAATCTGTTTTCCCCATTTTTCCTATATTTGTGTATGTCTTCCATTGACTTCCTTAACCCCTCTGTTTCCTTCTTCAAAGAGCTAAATTGTTCTACCATTTCAACCATTCTGTTTTCCCTGTTCATCTTATCTTCCTTCATATCTTCCATCTTTTTTTTAATATTTCATTCTCCTTCAGACCATAAATGTTTTTAAGCAAATCATTTATTTTTTCCATCATGATGGTTCTATTCTCTCTTTCAGGTAGGCTGAGAAAGTTTTCCATGTCTTTGTTGTTGGATTCTTTTGTTTGGTTTTCCTTTTATGGTGTGGTTTTCCCCTGTGGGCTTGCTTGGTTAATTATTATTTTTCTTCTCCCTGATGTCTGTTTTCTAATTTGTTGTATTTGTTGAGACACTGTGTTGCTTGTATTGGCAGGCATCCTTATGTGTGTTCCTTTTGGGGTATCAGGAACTGGTGGTCAACGAATAGGTAAAAACACACAAACACCACATGACAAACAAAAGCCAAAATAGGCAAATGATAGAGAGAAATAAGAATAGAGAGAGTAAGCAGGAGATAAGGGAGAGGAACTAATATAGAAAAACAAATAAATGAGAAAAATAATTGCCCCTACAGCCACACTATGGGAGGTGCAGCAAGGCATGCTGTTGACTGTATTGTAGAGGCCAATATGGGAATACTTCGGGTCCCTTGTTGTAGCTGGGTATGTGATGTGGCTCCTTAGGACTCTTTTTACCTGAGGATTTGGAGTAACAGGAGGCCTTCTGCAGGGACTTGCTTTATGGGGTTCCCTTTAGTGCCTTTCCAAAGGGGAGAAATGAGTAAACAGGAGGAACTAGGAAAGGAAAACAACAACAACGAAAACCAGAACCAAACAGACAAAAAGGAGAGAAGATTGGGTAGGGCAAAGAGCTCAGGAATCCCACCCAATTTTGGGTAGAAGGTTGGGGAGGTAGTAAACAGGGGGAACTAGGAAAGGAAAACAACAACAAACAAAACCAGAACCAAATTCAAAACCACAGAGACAAAAAGGAAAAAAGAGGGTGTTGGGTAAGGATCTCTAGTGTCCCACCCAATTTTGGGTAGGAGGAGATTAAGGTGGTCATGTAGTGGCTCCCCCCCCCCTGCTGTGACTGTCCTAGACTATGTTCTCTGAGCTCATCTGGATGTCTCAGGTTTCAGGGACATTTGTTTTGTATGAGGAGGTTTTTCTCAGCATTGGATTTCCAGTTCTTTTCCCAGCCCTAAACTGGGGGTGTGGTCACCTGAGGTGTCCCAAGAGCTGACTTTTGTTTGTGGCTGCACCGTGAGGTTTTACTTCCCCCTTACAGAGTAATGGTGGACTGCCTGAGCTACTGCCCCTTGGAGGGTATGTGGGTGTGTTGCAGTGGTGCCCCAAATTGGGCCTGCCCCCAATGACCTCCCTCCAGTAGCTGCAGTTTGCAGCCTTTTCAAACCCTGTGTCTTCAGACACTGCATAGAATGGGGGTCCCGTGAAGTGGCTCCTCTGTGGTGTGGTGATTTGGTGGTTTAAAATGTTGTCTGGGACTCTGTCGTGCTTTATCCTCAGTGGGTCTTCTCGCCACTTGCCTTGCCCCTATCTCCATTCAACAAGGAGCGGGCAGTCATTTCTCTGGTCATCCAATTGCCCTATGCCCGTGGCTCTGACTTCCCTGTGTTGTCTCCTGGCAATGGTAATGGCAATGGCTTTTGTGCTGCAGCGGCAGCAGTGGAGGTGGCCACCGCTGCTGCTGAAGCAGGCAAGGGCTGAAGCTCTGAGAGCGCTTAAGCTGGCTGGATGGGCGGGGCCACGCTTCCATGTGTGGCAGAGCCTGGACAGGCAGGGCCGCTGCTTCCTCCTGCTGTGGAGGCTGGTGCACAGGTGGGGGCAATGGCTTTCAAGTGCTGGGCTTGCACCTCCTCAAGTCAGCTTCACCACACGTGGAGATGCCTAATTGCATCTCCGCCATGTTGCCCTGTGGCACCCCCCTTTCTGCCAACTTGTGGCTTTTTTACTCCCTTTACCGCATCTGTTTCAGGATTGGGTTCCCGGATTAAAGTCTCTCCATCTATCTCTGCCTTCTCTAATTGTATAAACTCCCTCAGCCTAACTAAGTCTCCCTGCTCCTTACCTAGAATCCCTAAAGTTCAAGACTTAACTCACCAAGCCTAGAGTGCTTCCTTGGGTGTCTGTATTTACGCGATTCTCCCCATTTTCATGTCTAGGTTTTTTTTATTATTATTAGTTTTGATTTCTTTTTGGTGTGGGGTCTCAGGGTTCGTCTTGTAGTTCCTGGTGCGCTGAGTTTGTAGGTGGGGGGAGGGGGAATGGGTCGGGGCAGAAGGGCTATACCACTTTTCTCAGTTTTTTTGCCTCTTCAATGAGTCCTTCTTCTCTGGGTAGGTTGCCAATATAGTCCAGTTTATCCTCAGTGTTCCAGTTCCTGCAGGGACCCACTGTATTCTTTCCCTTTTTCCTGTATTTTTTGGGAAATTTCTAACCTATTGTCTCCTTGCCACCATATTTCTGACTTCCAGTATTCTATTGAAGAGCAGTGATGAGAGAGGGCATCCTTGTCTTGTTCCAGAACTTAAGGGAAAGACTTTTAGCTTTTCATCACTGAGAATGATATTGGCTATGAACTTGTTTTATATGGCCTTTATTATGTTAAGGTATGTTTCTTCTAGCCTGAGAAATTTGAGTGCCTTTATCATAAATGATTATTGAACTTTGTCAAATGCTTTCTCAGTGTCAATTGGTACAACCATATGGTTTTTATTTTTTTGTTGTTGTTGATGTTTTGGAATACATTAGTTGATTTTTGGATATTGAACCATTCTTGTGTTTTTGGAATAAATCCTACTTGGTCATGGTGAATTATCTTTTTGATGCATTGTTGGATTCTAGATTTTATTGAGAATGTTTGCATCAGTATTGATTAGAGAGATTATTCTGTAGTTTCAGGCTTTTGTGTTGTACTTGTTTGGTTTTGGTGTTAGTGCAATGTTTTCATTCATAAAATGTATTTTGGAGTATCCCTTCCTTTTCAATTTTTTTAAAGAGTCTGTGTAGGATAGTCACTAGTTCATTTCTAAGTTTGCTAGAATTCATTTGAAAAACCATCTACTCCTGGGCTTTTATTTTTACTTGTTTTAATTCTTATCATTGCTTGTTTATTGATTAGTATATTTTTATGTAAAAAAGAAAGCATCTTTAGTAAAGAAAAAATTCAAAGGAAACCCCATAAAAACACCAGAAGGCTCATCTACAGTCCTAGTATTCAGAGAAAATTTTCAGGATGCAATATCATGAATATTCATTGAGGAAATTTAGAAATATGTATTCTTGCATTTTTTTGTGCTTTCTTCCTACTTTATTTTTATTCAATGTGTATGTTTGCCGAAGACCAGCTACAACAGAAGGCCAGGTCCCCAAAGGATGGAACAGAAGTCAGCGAATGAGGGGGGTTCAGGGTTACAAAACATGAGTCAGGGTATGGTATGCGTCCTTGCTGAAAAGTCTCAGCAGGTCTTTATTTTATACATTAAGGAGAAAGGGGCAGGATTACATGAACATATGCATTGATCAGGAAGTTAACAATGACTATTTTTTTTTTCCAAGAGCAGCTTGGGGTCATGTGACCTTCAGCCAGGCTAGATAACATAGGTGATGATAAAATCAAGGCAGCATCTTTCTACTAGTGTTAGTTATTATGATTGGTTAATTTATATTATGGCAGGTATACTAGTTTCATGAAATCATAACTATTCTATTTTCACTCTGAGAATAAAATGAATTATTAGCTTAAGGTTAAATTGGTGTCTGCATTTTAAGAGGGAGGTACCCAAATCAACATCTGAATAGTATCTGTACCCTTGCATTTGGCCCCCACTAGGAATCATTAGCTTCCTTAAAAAATGCAAAGCCATAAAATTAATTAACAGTAAAAAGGGTAAGGGAGGGGGTCCTGCAGCTATCATCACCTGAGGGATGCAGGATCCACCCATTACAAAGGCAGATATGCAAAACCTTTCACAATGGCCCAGTCTTGAAATTCTTGCTTAAGTTCCTGAGGCTTGTAGCCCATAATAAAATGTTAATCTATTCTCAGAATTTGTAGAATAACCACATTCCAATTATAACTATTTTTACCTGGTTATACTGTATTAATTTTCTAGAATTTGTATTATAATATTAGCAATTAGTAGTACGTCATCAAAATGCATGGCAACCAATTACTTTGTTTAATAAAAACAGCCAATTATACAACCACCCCATGGATGATATTCCAGCAAGCACGTTTTTTGTATCTTTTAAAACTTTAATTATTAAATCGGCCAAAACAAAAGGGAGTTCAGCTCTGGAACCTCTGCTTTTTCAGGGCAGTTCCCCTATGACGGGCTTTTGCCTCATGACATAGTTAGGTGGCCCCCTTCACATGTTTATTTTTTTTTCATTTATCAAATAAGGGTCAATAGACTTATTTTTCATTTTTTACTGTTTCCCCTATTCTAACTCATTTTTTTACATTCTTTTTTTTATTCTATTTTTCCCTTTAATTTATATATCCCCATCACCATCTCACCAGTGCACCATCACCTCACTCCCCTATGCTCCCATCTTCCCTCAACCCTCCACCTCACCCCTCCCCACCAAGTGTCCCCAGTTTGTCCTTGCCTTTTCATTTTTTGTTTTTGTGTCTTTATTGTTATTATTATTGTTGTTCTAATTCCTTTCCTTGATCCTTATTTGGTTCCCTTATATTCCTCCTAGGGGAGGAACCATCTGGTATTTTTCTTTTGCCTTCTGACTTACTTCGCTGAGCATACTCCCTTCCAGTTCCATCCATGTTCCTATGAATGCGTCTAGTTTTTATTTTTTGATTGCTGAATAGTATTCCATTGTGTATATGTACCACAGCTTCTCCTGGGCTTTTATTTTTGAGGGGGGTTTTTGTTACTCTTTCAATTTCACTGCTTTTCATTGGACTGTTTAGGTGTTCTACTCCTTTATCTAGCTTTGGGTGATTGTAAAGTTTTAGGAATTTGTAAATGTTTTCTAGATTGCTGAGCTTGTTTGCATGTAACAGTTCATAGTAGTCTCTGATTATTCTTTTTATTTCTACTATGTTGTGATTTATGCTCTTTCATTCATGATCCCAATTATTTGTGTTTTTTCCAATTTTTAATTTTTTCTCCAGTTTTTTATTTTTTCTTTTTTCAGCTTGGCTAGGGGTTTCTTTATTTCTTAACTTCTATTTCTGCTTTAATTTTTATTATTTCCTTTCTTTTGCTGGTTTTTGGTTTTTTTGTTGTTCTTTTTCCAGTCTTTTAAGGTGGAGGATTAAGTTGTTTCTTTGCATTCTTTTTGTTTTTTGATGCGTGCCTGTATTGCTCTATATTTTCCTCTCTAACTGCTTTGGCTGTGTCCCAGATATTCTGATGAGTTGTGTCCTCATTATCATTCATCTCAAGATATTTTTTTAATTTCTTCTTGATATCTTCATTGATCTGATGGTCTTACAGTATGGATTTCAGCTCCATGTGGTAGGTGCTTTCTTTACTTTCTTCTTGTGGTTTATTTCTAACTTGATGCCTTCATGGTCAGAGAAGATAGTTGGTATGATTTTGATCTTAGTGTATCTGATGATGTTAATCTTGTGTAAAATATGTGATCAATCCTGGAGAATGAGCCATGTGCACTCAAGAAAAAATGCATACTAGATTTTTGGGGAGGTTTAGTGTTATATAACTGTTTGTTAATGCTAGGTTATAGGTTAGAGCTCAAATGTCTTTGCTTATTTTTTGTCTTGTTGATCCATCCATTGTTGAGAGTGGTTTATTCAAGTCTCCTACTACCCATGTATTTTCAATAATGTCTGTTTTCAGAGATGTTTGTAGTTCTCTGATATATGTTGGTGCACTTTTATTTGGTGAGTATATGTTGATGAGTTATGGATTTCTGATGTATTGTCCCTTGATCATAATGTAGTGATCATCTGTGTCTCTTTTAACCTTTTTTAGATTGAAGTCTATTTTATCTGATATAAGTATAGATGCTCCTGCCTTCTTTTATGCACCATTTGCTTGTAGGATTGTTTTCATCTTTTCACTTTCAGTCTATGTTTATCATTTGTAGTTAAGTATGTTTCCTTTAGACAGCAAATGGTTGGGTTCTGTTCTTTAATCCAGTTTGCTATTCTGTATCCTTTTATTAATGAATTTAATCCATTTATATTTACAGTTAAAATTGATACATGGGGCATCCTTCTTTGCCCATTTGTTTGCCTATTTGTGATTCTATCCCTTAACTTATTCTATTCTTTCTATTCATTTCTGTTGGTTTAATTTATTTATCTTCCTTTGTTGGTTTTAGCTCTAAGCTTTCTTGTAACATATTTTAGAATGAGGATTTAGTAGTAATGAATTTCTGGATATTTTGTTTGTCTGAGAAATTTTTCATTTTTCCATTGTAAAGGAAGTAGAGCTTTGCAGGGTAGAGTATTCTTGGTTGGATTATTTTTTGACTTGGAGTTTGTTAAATGTGTCCCTCCATTCGCTTCTTGGATTTAGTGTTTCTTCGGTGAAGTCTGATGTCAGCCTGATTGGTTTTCTTTTGTATGTTTTCTGTTTTTTCATCCTCATCAGTTTCATTATTTTCCTTTGTCCTGGACCTTTGGAAACATTACTATTATGTGTCTTGCTGTAGTTTTCTTTTCATTGTGGTAATTTGGCATTCTTCTAGCTTCTTGCATGTCTATTTTCATTTCCTTTTTGAAGCTTGGGATGTTCTCTTCAATTATCTCCTTGAAAAGTTTCTCAGAGTCTTTTTTTTTCTCCTCATCTTCTGGTATATTTATGAGTCTTATATTTCCATTCCTCATGGTTTCAGAGAGTACTCAAAGTGTTTCTTCATGCGTTTTCATTTTTACTTCTATTTCCTTGTTTTTTTTTTTTTGGTCCTTTTTATATCTGCATTTTCAAGAGTACTGATTTCTTTTTCCATTTCTTCTATTCTGTTTACTGGATTTTTCTGGAATTCTTGAGCTCTTCCACTACTCTCTATCCTCCCAGTTCCTTCATTTTCTTCTTTAGGAATTACATCTCATTCTTCAGTTCACTGATTTTACTCTTATCACTTTCTGCATTTTCTCTTAACTTTTTGATTGGTCTCATCATGACCTTCCTGTATTTTTTGTCTGTTAGGTAAACATATTTTTCTGTGTCCACATTATAAGGTTATGGAGGTTGACTTTCTTTCTGTGGTGTAGTGTTCCCTGAAAGGCCTGCTTGATCATTGGTATTTTTCTTTTTTCTTATGTTGGCCTTCGACTTTGTTCTGTTTATGTTGCCCCAGTACTGCTGGTGCTAGTGGGAATGACATGATTTCCCTTTCTGAGGTTTGGGCATGTCTGCCTGGTGTCTGAGCTGCTGTGGCTGGGTCTAGATTCAACTACTTCTGTTTTGTATATATTGTTCTGAGTTTTATGCTTTGCTACAGGAGCACTTGCTTTAACTCTCCCGCCCCCCATGTATAAGGTAGTCTCTTACCTCTCTGTTAGTTGTATTCCAGTGTCTCATGTAGAGCCCTGCACCTCCAGAAATACACTGTGACCAAGTCCAACAGGGAGGTGCTGAGTGGGATGTATTTCTCTGATGAGCTGCTAGTTGCCTCGAGGCATGTCTCAGATGAATACTAGGATTAAAAGAAAATAAGGAGTGAGAGAAGGGATAAGAAGAAAGAGGAAAATGGTATAGAAATGTAAAAGGAATGAAGGTAAGAGAAAAAAGCAAGGGTTATATAGAGTGAAGAGGAGAGAAAAGGAAAGAGAGAAGAGAATGTGTTGGAGCGATAATAGAAAGTAGTGAAAGTAATGTTAATGGGGGTAAAGTATTGAAATAGAAGAATCAAAAACCAGAACTAGGAAAGACATGATGGAATAGCAGACTAGCAACTGAGCAGAAGATGAACAAACACATGAAAAGTTGGGAGAGAATTGTTTTTCAGGACTCTGGTGGCTCCCTATAGTCTCCACCAGTGATTGCTATCTCTCCTGTGAAATTTTAATGAAAGGGAGAGAAATAAAAGGAAAAAAAAGGATAAACAAGCAAACATACAACCAGGAGATACAAAAACAAAATGGCGCTGACTGAACTGCAGCAGTGGGTGTTTTTCAGGGCCTGTCCAGGAGCTGAGTGGGTGATGGGGCTCCTTTCACCTGAGGGCTGTGGTACCAAGAGGCCCCCTGTGTAGGGACTAGCTTCCCTTAATGTCTTCCCTGCCTGTAAGTGCAAACAAGTTTAGAGAAAAAGGAATAAAAAAGGAGAAAAATTCTCACCAGTCCCCAGGAGGGGGGATGGAGCATAGGGCAATCATGAAGTAGCTGGCACCCCAGCTGTGCCTGTCCTAAGCTCTGTTTGCACACCTGACCTTGTCCAGCTGTCTCAGGATTCAGAATCTATATGTCTCAAGCTTCTCCTCTCTGCCTGTTCTCCAGCGTCTTTCTCCTTTCTGCTGGTCATGGTGTGTCATCTTTGTGGGTGGAGAAGGGTAGGTTGGTTCTGTTGGTTTTCTTGTCCTTCCAACTTTCCTCTTTGGAGGAATTACCAGCTTCACCATATTTATCTGACAATTCTGGATCATCACAAGAATTTGCCAGTTTTTTTTTCTTACTTGTCCTCCCATGGAGGTCAGGGCAGTGCCGGAAACTGAGTGCTGACTGTATGCAGCTCATGCCGCATGGTCCTCGTGTTTTGTAGCTTTGTCTTCTGAGCAAAACCAATCTGCTTAAATGTGGAACTTCTCTTGTGGTCCTGTGAGGAGCAGTTGCTCAGGTGGCTTTCAGGATTTTTTTTTCCTGTCAGAAGCTGTTTCATAGGTAGCTGTATTTTTAGTGTGTTTGCACAAAGGGATGAGATTAGGATCTTCTTAGGTCACCATTTTTCTCCTCCCACTCTTATTGCATATATTTTAGAACTATATTTAATATTTTTGGAAACATCGATACATCTTCCAAAGAAGCTAGACCAGTCTATATTCCCAACAACAGTGAAAAGGAGTTTCTTTTATTTCACAATCTCACCAACTTTTCTTGTTATTTTTTTAATATGGGCTGTTTTAACAGGAGCGAAATGATATATCATTGTGGTTTTGATTTGCATTTCCCCGGTAATAGGTGATGCTGAAATGTTCTTCATGTACCTTAGGCCATTTGTATGTCTTCTTTGGAGAAATTTCTATTTGTCTAACCAACTCAAATTTTGATTGGGTTCTTTGTTTACATTTTATTAAGTTATATTAATTCTTTGTAGATCTTGGGTATTAACCTCTTGTCAGATTTATGATGTGCAAATAAATAATTTCTACCATTCATCAGATTTTTTTCATTTAATAATTGTTTATGTTGGTATTCAAAAGCTTTATAGTTTGATGTAGTCCATGTTTTTATTTTTTGTTTTATTTTCCTTGCTATTGTAGGGAATTCTGAAAGACATCACTGACTCCAATGTTGTGGAGTGTTTTAACTGTGTTTTCTTTTGTTTTTAGTAATTCAGTATCATACATTCTACTTGGTAATTCATTTTGCATTTTTCCTTTTTCCAGTGGCATGAAAGTGTAGTATAGTTTCATTTTATAGCTTGGGAAACATCACTATTTCTTGAAGAGACTTTCCATTCTTCATTGTATATCTTAGACACTTTGTCATGAAATAACTATACACTAAGTGTGGGCTTATGTCAGGACTCACTACTCAATTGGGTTATGTGTCTATTTTAATTAGAATACCATACTGTTTTGATTATTACAACCTTGTATAGCTTGAAATATAGGAGCATGCATGATACATTTGTTCTTCTTTTATTCAAAATCCCTTTGACTACTCAGGATCTTAATGGATGCATATAAATTTCAGCAATGTTTTCTCTATTTCTTGGAAGAATCCCATTGAAATAGGGATTATATGGAATCTATATATGTTTTGAGTAAGATGGGTAAACTATGTTAATTCTTCTAGTCCATGAACATGCAATATCTTTCAATTTCCCAGTGTCTTTTACTTCATTTAGTAATGACTTTCACCATCACTGAAAAGCTTATTACTAAGTATTTAATAATTTTTAATTACTGTACACTGTATTATTTATAGCTATTAAGTAACAATCTCACACACTTAAAAGATTAAAGAGTTTTAACTTTTGATCAAAAAACTATCACCTGAACATGTTTCTAGGAAGTCAAAGTTTGTAAATGTAAGGTTACATGTCCAGACAGTACAAGGCAAATTTACAAGAAAGGAGGACCATTTTAAAGAATAATACTTTAAAGAATAATTACATTTGTTCTATTGTTTTTATTTTTAAGTAATTTATTAATTTATATATTTTTTTACATAATTGTTCATTTTTGTACAATATTTTCTTTCTCCTCTCAGGTTTAGTGCCCATAAATTTGCACCACAAATTCACCTGTTCACCATCACCATATTCCCTTGTGCTCTTCCATCCCTTATTTTCATGGCTCTTCCCTCCCCCTTCCCTGCAGAATATCTCTGATTTACAGTTGTTTGTTAATTTTTTAAAATTTATTGTTATTTTTTCCAAATCCCTTATTTGGTACACCTATATTCCCCCTAAAAGTGAAGCCGTCTGATATATTTCTTTTCCTTCTGGTTTATTTCACTGAGCATAATCCCTTATAGCTCCATTCATTCCATTCACATTGCTACAGATGACATGAATTTATCTTTTTGGTTTTGTTTTTTTTTTCTTTTTTCACTTTATTTATGTGTATTTCACATCATTTGTCATCCTCATGGAATTCCCAACACCAGTTCACCAGTGCACCATCACTCCGTCTCTTGTGTTCTTTCTGCCTTTATCCCAGCCCCACTCCATCCTTCTGCACAAAGTGCCTCTGGTTTGTCTTTGTCTTTTTGTTTTTGTTGTGTTGTGATTTGATTTTTTTTGTTTGTTGTTGTTATTCTTTTCCTTGATCCCTTATTTGGCTCCCTTATATTCCTCATAAAAGTGAAACAATCCAATATTTTTCTTTTGCCTTCTGACTTAGCTCACTGAGCATAATCCCTTCTAGCTCCATCTATATTTCTACAAATGACTCTAGCTTATCTTTTTTGAATGCTGAATAGTATCCACTGTGTATATGTACCACATCTTCTTGGTCCAATCATCTATTTTGGGGCATTTGGGTTGTTTCCAAGTCTTACCAATTATAAATAGTGCTGCAATGAACATAGGGATACACGCATTCTTTTGAATCAGTGTTTTTGTATCCTTTGAATAGATACCTAAGAGTGGAATTGCTGTGTCATATGGTAGCTCCATTTTGGTACATAGAGGGACCTCTCTACAGCTTTGAATAGTGTTTGGATTGATATTCATTCCCACCAGCACTATAGTAGGATTCCTTTTTCTCCACATCCTCACCAACATTTGTTATTGTTGATTTTTTTAATATGTGTCATTCTTTTTTTTTAATTATTTTCTTTTTTTTTATTAAAATATTTTATTTTATTTTTTTCTAGTATAATGAACACATTTATTGATTCAAGACTGGAAATTCAATCTAGTCCTTACTCCAGAAATAGAGGTCAATAACAGCAGGCATTTCATCTTTTTCTTTCTTCTCTCTCTTTCTCCCTCCTGCTCTTACTTTCTCTCTTTTAGTCATTATCTACAAGGAAATTATGGTTGTGTTTCATGAAAAGGCATTACAAAAGCCTTTTATGTGGAATAAAAACATGCAATTCATTTTTTTATTTGGAAAATGAGTTGACCTAGTCAAACACAATACATGCTCCATTTTATACTCAGCTAAAAAGAATTTCCCTCAAACCTCATTTCAAAATGTTCAAAGCACAAGGCAAAGTGTGGGTGTTGCTATCCTGTCACTTTGACTCAAATCACCTTTCCTAAATGAAAATTGACTAAATATTAGAGACATTCCTTAATCAGATTCTACATTTAGAAACTCTATTATATACATACCTCAGTCCTAATTATTTTTGAGTAGCCAAAACAGTAAATAACACTTGCTATGTTTTCAATTAGCTTATGACTCATATGATGTGGGTTAGGGTGATATACATAAAAAAGAGTGAATAACAAAACCAGCCTGATTATGCCAAAACTTCAAATACCTTTGAATTTCTTAGAAAAACCAAACCTAACAAACAATAACAATAGAACCTTAAAACTGACAATTATAAGATAGT
>JAGFMF010012088.1:25337-40366 GCA_019455555.1 Galemys pyrenaicus | reverse complement strand
TTTTCATTGTGGTAATTTGGCGTTCTTCTAGCTTCTTGTACATCTTTTTTCATGTTTGGAGAGTTCTCATCAAGGATCTCTTTGAACAGGTTCTTGGAGTCTGCTTCTCTCTCTACATTTCTTGGTATGCCTATGACTCTTATATTACCTCTCTTCAGGGTATCAGATAGCACTGGAAGTGTTTCCTCATTCTTTTTCTCTTTCACTTCTCCTTCCTTATCTTTCTTGGTTCATTTTATGTCCATGTCCTCCAATGTTCTGACTCACTCTTCCAATTCCTCTATTCTGTTTTTCTGGTAACTTTTTTAACTCCTCCAGTTTTCTCTGATTTGCTTCATTTGTTTTTCTTTCCCTTTCTTCCATTTCTTTTGTTTTCTTTTGTTGGGACTCCATCTCATTCCTCATTTCCTTGATTATGATCTTATCCCTTTCTGCATTGTCTCTTAACTCTTTGATCATGATCTTATCCCTTTCTACATTGTCTCTTAACTCTTTGATTATTCTCATCATGGCCTTCAGAATTTCTTTGTCTGATAGAGGTGTATATTCCTCTGTGTCTATAATATTAGGTTCTGGATGCTGGCTTTCTTTCTGCGGTGTATTCTTTTTGGGTGAACCTGATTGGTCATTGGTATTTTCTTCCCATTGTTAACCTTCGGGTTAGAGTCTTTTGTGTCCCGGGCCTGCTGGTGCTGGTGGGCATGATTTCTGATTTCTTTTCCTGGTGTTTTAGGTATTTCTGCCTGATAACTTTTCCTCTGCAGCTGAGTACGGTTCTAGTAGTAGTCTGTTTAGGCAGATGTTGAAAGAACAAGAACAGGGAAGAAGAAAGGAAAGAAAAGAAACCAAACAGACATACCCTAAATAGAGCCAGTAACAAGAAGAATAGAAAACCTGAACAAGTGATCAAGCATAGAGGGAACAAAGCAGAAACTAAACAGGAAGAAATAGAAAAGGGATAGAGAGAAAATGAAGAAGAAATGGATAGACAAATAGGAATAGAGCAAGAACAACAGAAAAGACAATAAGACCTAGAAAAAGAAAAAGAAAGAAAATGCTAGGACAAGATTCATGGTAGAAAATGGAGGGGAGAGTAAAATTAAAAACACCAAAAGCTAAAAGCAACTAGAACAAAACAATCTAAAACCAAAACTGAACAGAACAAACATACAATCAAAAAATAACACACACCCACAACTACAGCAACAACAACAAAAAAACCCACCCCACTAGGGTGGCGGGGTACAGGGGGTGGTGGTGCTGATTGGCTTGCAGCAGCAGATGAGGGCCCGTGTGGTAAGTGGATGGGTGATGAGGTTCCTGAGAACTCCTTTCACCTGAGTTCTAGAGTTCCCAACTGGCCCCCTATGTGGGGACTAATTCTGTATGGCTCCCCTTAATATCAGTCTCTGCATATGGGGAGGAAGTAGCCACGTAGCAGCTGGCACAAGAGCTGCATCTGTCCTAAACTCCGTATGCCCTTCTGACCTCCTCTGGATATCCCTGGATTCTGGATCTAGATTTTGGAGAGGATTTTCTGCATATGGAGTGAGGCTTCTTTTTTCTGACTGACTTTTAAAACTCAGATCTCAGTCTGCAAGGGCTACTCCATGACCCGCGGTTCCCCTGGATCAAAAAATCCCAATATGGATCTCCCAGGGAGCCGCTTACAGTAAGATCCCCACTGGGGCTGTACTGGCGTTCCAGCCCAACTTTGCTCTGTCCCTCTGCAGCTCCTGGCTGTGGCATTTTCTGACCAACTTTTACAGTTCAAGTCTCAGCCTGCATGAGCTGCTATGCTTCCAGCAGCCCCACTGCCACTCTCCGCACTCAGAGTGGTGCCCTCTGAGCACCGACGATTGCCCCATCCTTACTTCAGAGTTCATTTAGAGATTCCTACTGCTTTCCATTGGGCTGATGTTTCCTGTATGTAAGCTGTCAGTTCATTTTCTGGCTTTTCTTTTTCCTTTTTTGGCATTCACTGTTATGTGTATCTGTACACAATGAGTCCAGCATCTTCACTCTGCCGCCATCTTCTGTAAACTGCTTTTGGTAGGATTTCCATTTTGATCATGTTAATTCTTCCATTCTGTGAGAAGGTGATGTCTTCCATTTCTTTGTGTCTTGTTCTATTTTTTAAACATATAAAATATTATAATTTTCTTAGTATAGGTCACTCACTTCCTTGGTGAAGTTTATTCCCAGGTATTTGATTTTTTTTTCAATTGTTAATGAGATGGCTTTCTTAGTTTCTTTTTCAGATTGATTGTTTGCATATAGGAAGGCTACAGATTTTTGTGTGTTGATTTTGTAACCTGCTTTACTAAACTGGTTTATTAACTTAGCTTTTCTGTGGAGTTTTTAGAGTCCTCTATGTATATTATTATATCATATACAAATGGTGGTAGGTTTAATGTTTCATTCCCTATTTGAATTCCTTGTATGCTTTTTTCTTTTCTTATTGTTCTGGCTAGGACCTCCAGTATTGCATAGTGTAGTAGACTTCAACACACCATTATAACCAATGAACAGATCAAGAAGACAAAAAAAAAAATAGCAAGGATACTAGAGCCCTAAATAAGGACTTAGACTTCATGGGCTTAACAGATATCTAGAGGATACTGCATCCAAAAAAATTCAAAATCACATTTTTCTTAAGTTTACATGAAGCATTTTCTAAGATTGACCACATATTAGGGCACAATACAAACATCAACAAATACATTAAGATCAAAATCATACCATCTTGATGGATCATAAAGGCACCAAACTAGAAATAAGCAAAGATAAGAAAGCTAAGGATCAACCCACTTCATGGGTATTGAAACTCACAGTACTGGATGACCACTGTATTAATGAGGAGATCAAGGTAGAAATTAAAGTAGACTGTGAGGTGAATGATATGAGGACACAACTTTCCAGAATGTATGGGACATAGCAAATGTTATAAGAGGAATGTATAGAGCAATTTAGATTCACATCAAGAAGTAAGAAAGAACTCAGACACAACCTAATCTCCTATCTCAAAGAACCAGCAAAAGAAAGAAAAACAAATAAAAGAACAAAAATTGTGAAAAGAAATAATAAAAATTAAAAAATAAACAAAATAGAAATTAATAAAACAATCAAAAGATTACTGAAAATATTTTGCTCTTAAAAAAAATACAAAATCGACAAACCTCTAGCCAAGCGCATAAGAAAAAATCATAGAAACACAAATAAATATGATAATACACGATAGAGGAGAAATTACAACAGACACAGAAGAAAACAAAATAATAAAGATTACTATGAATAGTTTTATTTAAACAAGTTCAACAATCTAGAAGAGATAGAAAATTCTTAGAGTGACATAATCACCCAACTAGATAAAGAAGAAATAGAATACTTAAATAGACGAATTACATGCACTGAAATTGGAATGGTAACCAAAACTCTCCCCAGAAACAAAAGCCCAGGACCAGATGGTTTAACAAATTAATTCTAATAAACATTCAGAAATGAACTAGTATCTATTCTATACCAACTCTTTCAATAAATTAAGAAGGAAAGAATACTATTAAATGTTTTAGGAGGTCAACATTACACCATTAGCACAACCAAACAAAGAGAACGCAACAGTCCAATCTCCCCAATGAACACTAATGGAAAAATCCTTAATAAAATCCTCACCAATGTAATCCAACAGTGCATTAAAAGGATAATAGACCATAACCAAATAGGATTTCTTCCCGGGTTACAAGAATGATTACACACTGTATATTACTACATATTTTAAATCCACTCCTCTCTCTTTGGGCACTTAAGTTGTTTCCATAAGTTGACTATAGTAAATAATGCTACAATGAACATAAAAGTGCACATGCCCCTTCAAATTGGTGTTTTTGCATTCCTCAGGTAGATACCTGTAAGTGAAATTACTGAATACATACATTTTTAATATTTTGTTTTCCATTACAGGCTGGGCTAATCTATATTCCCACCAAAGGAGTACGAGGACTGGGTTACCCATTGTTTTTATATTGCCTTTCCTAAAGAATAAGATAGTTCTCAAAATGCTTCTATTTTTACATTTCATTTCTCTCTCTTCTACCTGGATCCTTCATACATTACTCTTTTCAAGGCCCTGATTTAATCCTCCATTTGATCTATTCTGCTTCCATAGTTTTCTCTAAAGTTCTTTGAAATTTATGGAGCTGTTACATCCTAATTTTTTTTACTTTCTTATTAAAATCTTTAATGTTCATCAATTTTATTACTGAAATAATTTATTTTTAAAAAACATTGTATGTCTGATTAATATTTCTGAGTTATTTTGTATCACTTTGACTTGCTTTTATTAGTTTTCCTCTATCTCTAAGTTTCATTATTATAGAATCTCAGATAGGGAGATATAATATTCCATGGTCTTTTGTTTGGATTCTGAAGAGATGCTCTTACTTTGTGAGGTCATACTCTTCAGTATGTCATACTCTTGAGGTCTCAAGTTGTCATTAGTTGTATATTTTTCTGACCATTTGCTACTTAAAGTTTCCCTTATTTATTTTTAATGTCTGTAGCCATAACTTAGAGAGTGAACTAATTTTTTACCTGTAGTTGGTCCTGTGGTAGATTTTGATTTTATTTTAGGCCTTTGCTGATATCTGTATGTACTCAGACCTGTTTTGCATTTGCTGCATAAGCAGGATAGGGGATGGTCCTGGATGAGCCCAGATGTTGGTGTGGGAGATTTGGGTGTGGGGCTGGCTGATGTTTTTGACATAATCAATATCCCTCTTCTTTTGCATTTAACATCATAGACTGAGCAGTCCACACATTTTTATGTAAGCTGTAGTCTTAGTGTGTAGGGTAAAAGGAGTGCATACAAGGCCATCTGCTCAGTTCTTAATCTTGCTTCTTTATATGGGGCTCAGGCTTTGTGAAGAATCCCATCTCTTCCATGTGATTGTCCCTAAATTCAAGGGTTTGTGCTTCCACACAGCATACCCTCCTTCCCTGGAGTCCCTAAGCTAAGTCAGCAGCACTGCAAACTGTAACACCTGTCACAGACCACAACCTCCAAGTTCGTCTCTCTATGCACCTCCTGTTTGATGAAATATGAATCACTTTTGTTAAAATCTGTACCATTCTCTGATGTCCAAAGGGTGCTTAAGCCCCAATACTACTTTAAGGACTCTTTTTGTACAGTACCCCTTTAGCTAAGTGTTAGTTGTTACTCTTCACAGTGAAACCCTTAATCACTACCCTGGTGACTGCTGGTATACCTCTAGGAAGAGGCCAGGCCAACTCTGCCAAAGGATAGTATGTCACCCAGATATCATCATCATTGCTTTCACAGTGGAAGATTAACTCACTGCTCCAAGGGATTCAGGCATTGGAGACCAGGCATTGCACTTGCCTCTGAACCTCTTGTCCTGCTGAAGTTTACCTGCTGCATCTCTCTCCCTCACTTCTAAAAGGTAGTTTAATGGATATAAGGTTCATGGATGATACTGTTTTTCTGTTAGCAATGTAAATAATAGCATCCCAGTGCCTTACAGGGTTATTGGCCTACAAGGTTGTTGCTGATAAATTTATTGATAATCTTTTAGTGGCTACCTTGTATACAGTAAGCCACTTTTCTCTTGTTACCATCAAGATTTGCTTTGTGTTTGACAAGCTGTTTTTAATGGTTTGATTTTAATGTGTCCCAGTGTGGACTTGTTAGTATTTATCATTTTTCTTAAATCATTGAACTTCTTTTCATTTCTATTCTCAATTTATGAAGTTTTTGTCAATTATTTCTATTATTCTAGGATGCCAAAATAACTATATTGATGTGCTTGCTAATATCAGGGGAGTCCCTTAAGCTCTGCTCACATTTGTTCCTTCTTTTCTTTTGTTCTTCAGACTCAGTAATATCAAATGTCTTATGCTTGAGTTTGCTAATTCTTTGACTGAGCTGTTCAATTCAATTATGTTTTGTTTTAATTCCAGAGTTTTTTAATCATTTATTTTTTCTACCTCTTTAATAATATTCTCTTTTTGTTCATACATCAGTCTATTTTCCTGATCAATGTTCCATTTGAACTCATTAAGCTTATTTAAAGCAATTGGTTTCCTTTTTTAAATCAAGGTAACATTGTTCTACATCATTGTTTGTATATTAGAGGTATAAGATCTCTCCATTGTGGTGTTGTCAACACATCATACACAACATCAAAGCACCCACAGTCTATATGTATAGCATATTGTTCTCCCTTCCCACTTTGTTCTCACCTCTCCCCTTACCCCTCTCCCACTGCAGTCAGATTTCTAGGGTTTGTTGTTGGTTTGGCTTTATCTGATGCTTTCCTTAGGTTCTTTATATTATGTCTATAATCTGATACCACCTGGTATTTATCTTTCTCATTCTGAATTATTTTCCTTAAATTAATCCCTTCCAGCTCCATCCATGTTGTCACATATGGCAAAACTTTATTTTTTGATAATTGACTGGTATCACAATATGTATATATACCACAACTTCCTGTTTTTGACATTTAGGTTGTTTCTAAAACTTGGCTATTGTTAGTGCTGCAATGAACATAAGAGTGTGTACATGCCTTCAAAATAATGTTTTTTCATTCTTTGAATAAATAAAAAAGAGTGAAATTGTCATGTCTTCATGTTTCTCCTAAAAATTCCACCAAGAATGAAATAAAAACACTTGTTTAACTAGTGTGGCTGTAATATTACCACTTTCCATGGTAAGTAAGCACAATGAATTATGCTTTAGAGTTTTGTAGACACAAGACACCTAAAAGTGAAAGAGTTCAATAAGTCAGTCAAGCATTTCTCACAGTTATCAGTTCAATATTCAGTGGGATGACCTACCCAGAAAGAAGCAAGAGAACCTCTTTTTGAGATGTGTTTCATTAACATTCTAGTTTGTGTACATTTGCCTCTAGCATTGCTCTCTGCTTCTTAATTTCCAGGAAACTTTCTAATATATTCCGCTTGGACTGTAGTTCCTTATCAAAGCAGTTATATATCTCATATAGTAATCTCAAATAAACAAAAAGAAAAAAAGTGTTAACTTATATGGGGGGATAAATTACTGATATTTTTCTAATTTTAAGATATTATTAGCTTAGAAGTAGGGTAGATCTCAAAATAAAGGTACTCTTGGGGCCTCCCTGGTGGTATAAGTGGTTAAGTCACAATACTATGAAGTCACTGCAGCACAAATTCAATCCCCAAGCAGGGAGTTAACATATATGGTACATCAGACCTCTCCTGTCTCACCCACTGCTCCCCCCAGCAGTGTAGTTCAGTTAATCCACCTGTTCTGTTTCCCACTCTTTTTCTGGTGAATCCTCTTACACCTTGCACCTCTGGAATATACTCCAGTTCTTGTAAGCATAAATAAAAGAACATATGCTCACAATAAAATAGTAAAGTTTCAGTAGCAAGATCTTCACTGAAAGAGACATTGGATTTGAAAAAAATTGGGATTCCTTATAAAATTAAACTACATTTTTAAATTTTGAGGTAATCATAAATTCACATGCATTTTAAATAAATAATAGTGTCTTCAAGACTGGGAAGATCCAGATCCATATTCCCCATGGAAACACTAAAAAACAACAAAAAATGAACTAAATTAGTTTGTATGAATTCTAGAAACTAGTTAAGAATCTGTAGCAATCAAGTGAACACCTAACCAAGAAAAAACTGAACCCAAATGGTAGAAAAATTATTAGTGTTTTTGCTAACTATTATCCCTTCTATTCCATTGTGCAGCATGATGTGATTGGGGAAAAAAATTCAATTCCTAGTTCCTCTTGTCAAGATAGGATGAAAATAGTATAAGCTGTTCATAATGCTCTCTGGCTTGTCTAAGGGATTCTTGAAGGATTTATTTTCCTCTTTTCTGACTTAACCACTGATTATAATGATTACATAATTTGCATAATAGTTTGGAGGCTATTCAGAGCAATGGCAAGTTCCATTTACAATCACACTAAAAATAATGAAATACCTGGGAACAAATTTAATGAAGGAGGTGAAGGACCAGTTTATTGAAAACTATAAAACTCTACAAAAGAAACAAAAGACACAAATAAATAAAAAGATACACCATGCACATGGGTAGGAAGAATTAACATAATTAAAATGGCCATAATTAAAACAATTTACAGATTTACTGTAATACTTATCAAAATACCAACAACTTTTGAAAGTAAATATTGCTTTGCTGGAAATATAGAAAAAATATTTTTCCAACAAGCCAATAAAACAATTATAAAATCTATATGGACTCATGAAAGGAACCAAATTGCAAAAACAATCTTGAGAGAAAAGAAAAATGATGACATCATGCTTCCTGACTTCAAAAAACATTACACAGCAACAGTAATTAAAACAGTATAGTATGTTTGAAAATAGAAAACAAGACTAATGGAACAAAATTGAAAGATCAGAGAAAAATCCATGTAAATAGAGACAGCTAATTTTTGACAAAGTTTCATGACATACTTACTGTGGAGAAAAAAAATAGCCTTTTTAATAAGTAGTGCTGAGAAACATGGATCACCACTTGCAAGAAAACAAGAAAGACCCATATTTAATACCACATACAAATGATTACTTTAAATGGATTAATGATTTGGACAGTAGAACCAAAACCATAAAGTACTTGAAAGAGAACACAGGGTACACACAGCAGAACATCTATGACAAAGATGTATTTGGGAATAAAATTCAGCAGCAAATGAAACAACAACAAAAATAAACAAGTTTGTTTTGTACCTTAATTGCCAAATCATGGAACCAGCCCAGGTGACCTTCAATAGATGAATAGGTAGAGTAATTGTGGAGCATATATTCAATTATATACCTTTGTAACTCAAAAGAAACTGAAAGGCATGGTCGCCTCCATCTTGAATCAGCCGTAGCTGCCATCTTTAGGCTTAAGTCTTTGTTTCTCCAGGAATGAGGTCAGCAGCACGACCCCACACCAGGCCACCATAACGTGACCTCAGACCATGGCGACCAGCCAATCACCCATAGCAACATGGCCACCAGCAGATCACCATGACGACAAACCTACCACACCTAATATGGAAAGTTGCGCTTGTCAGCCAGTCAGACAGCGACCTGTGCTGCACCTAAGCCTGTGCTTATGACCTGTATAAAGCCTCACCCTCCCCCATGCTCATGGCCCGACCTACCACCCAGGTGCCTCTGGTGTACGGTTGGACCTGAGCTCAAGCTTGTAATAAAATTTCCTCTTGTTCTTACAGCAGTGTGACTGGTTTTCTCAGGTAGTGCACCCCATTCTGGCATAAAAAAAACTACTACAAAAACAGAAAGGCAATCCATAAAATGAGGGAAAAATTGCGTACAATGCATATGACAAAGGGTTGATCACCAAAATTTACAAATATTTACATAATACAACATCAAAGAAATGAATGATCCAATTAAAAAATGGGCAAAAGGCCTCAATAGACACTTCTCTGAAGAAGATATTCAGATAGCCTATAGACATGAAAAAATGTTCAACCTCATTTATTATAAGAGTAATGCAACACAAAAACATGTTGAGATACCAACTTAACCTTGTGAGAATAGTCCACATAAAAAAGAATTAACAAATGCTGGTGAGGTTGTGGTGAAAAGGAATTCTCATCCACTAATAGTGGGAATACAAGTTTGTACTGCCCCTGTGGAAAACTGTATGGTGATTTTATAAGTAATACCACCATTAGCTATTTATACAAATAACATGGACAATCTAATATGAAATGATATATAATCCTATGTACATATTTGCAGTGCTTACAATTGCCCAATCATGGAACCAAACCAGGTGACCTTCAACAGATACATTGAAGGGGTAGAGAAATTGTAGAGCATATATTCAATTTCAGAGCTGTGAAGAAAGATGAAACAGTGGCATTTGGGATAAATTGAATGTACATTGGTTATACTGAGTGAAATCAACCAAAAAGTGAAAGTGAATTTTAAGTAATTTCACTTCTCTGTGGAATATAAATATAAAAAAAATTATATGCAAACAATGGGAAAAAAATATTTGAGTTTGACAAAAAGATAATGATTACCAGGGGGTGTAGATGAAACGGTGGAGGGGATGGAGGAGAATGTAAGATGGAGTATGTGCATGGGTAGCTTGGTGATGTCTAAAAAAATAATATTTAATAAAGAAACAATGAAACTAAAGTAGAATATTAACTAAGTTTTAGGAAAAAAGATGTCAAGAATTAAAAAGGATATAGGAGGTGGAGAAAATTATTAGCAATTATTATTCTTACATATGTAATTATAGGAAAGCACATGACTATCTGCAAGGATGTTGGAGATCAGGATCTCCATCTCACCTCACCCCCTTTTTGACCTGAGTAAAAGCAGAAGGAGGGCTCCACCATCAAGGTAAATAGAGGGACCCAGGAAACCACAGGACTGCCTGCAAGTCTGTTGGAAGCTGGTGACCCTACAATCCCCTACTAGAGTTGAGTAAAGGTTCTGCAAATAAAGGTGAGCAGGAAATTGCAGGCTTGATAGCAAGGCTGTTGGAAGCCAGAGACCCCACACCCCTATTTAGGAACTGAGTAAAGGCAGGGGTTGGCCTCCACAAACAATGGTAAACAGTGATCCCAGGAAAACACGGGCCTGGCTGCAATGTTATGGGAAGCATATAACCCCATAACCCACTTCCAGAACTGAAAAAAGGCAGAAGGAGGACTCCACCAGCAAGGTAAACAGTGGGCCCAATGAAAGAGACCACAATCCTATTAGTAATTTTTGGTCTCCTTTTGGAACTGAGTAAAGACAGAGGGAGGGCTCCACCAGCAAGGTAAACAGTGGGCCCCTGAACACACAAGCCTTACTGCAAGGCTACAGGAAACCGGATAACTCCCACCCCCAGATGTGAGGAAAGGTAGAGGGCGGGCTGTGAAACAAAGGTTAAGACAGGCCTGAGAGAAAGAGATCATCAGTTTACAGAGATTTGGTGATCTTAAGGATACTGCCCATCAACCCATCCATAGCATCATAGTCCTTGGGAAATCTGGAGTTACAGTGCCAGATTAGGTGTGGCCACCATTTCCTGACATCCTAGTATTAGCATCCTGAAGCAATGAGAGTCAGTACTAGTGAAATAGTGGTCCAACACACAGAACACATTTGAAAACAAACAATAGGAGGAGAGAAGGAAGAATACAAATAACCAAGCAAGCCCTCTAAGAAAGGACACACCACAAAAAAATTCAACAGAACTCAAGAACAATGACATGGAAGAACTTCTCAACTTGCCAGATAGAATATTTAAAATCATCATAATTAAAAAACATAAATAAGACAGAAATGGAAAATTGGTATGAAAAATATAATTATTGAACAGAAGAATGAAATTGAGTCTTTAAAGAAAGAAATGAAGGAAAACCAGGATATTAAAAGATTCTGAAGGAGTTAAAGAATTCTGGGAAAAACCATAAATACAGAATAGAGTAAATGGAAGAATGAATCAGTACTATCAAAGTAGAGATATAAAAATAACCAAAAAGAAAAAAAAAACAGAAATACAAAAGAAAAAGAATAATGAAACATATTGAGTAATATCTGACACCATGAAGAAAGGAAATATTAGTATTAGAGGAATCCCAAAAGGTTCAGAGATAGGAAAAGGAACCCAAAAAATATTCAAGGAGATAATTGAAGAGACTCCTCAAGCATGGAGAAAGAAATGAAAATAGATATACAGGAAGCAAAAAAGAACACCAAATTACCACAATGAAAGTAAAACAACAGCAAGACATAATATTTAAGTTTCCAAGGGTTCAAGGAAAAAATAATGAAACTGATGAGGGCAAAGAAACATAAACTATAAAGGAAAACTAAACAGGATGATATCAGAAATAATATGGGCAAGAAGAAATGGAATGACATATTCAACAAACTCCAAGTCAATAAATACCAATCAAGTATGCTCTACACCACCTCACTGCAAAACCTTCTCAGACAAAACAATATTCAGAAATTCATTACTACTAAACCAGCACTCAAAAACAAAACAAAACAAAACAAAACTCAAAGAAGCCCTAAAGCCAAAACCAACAAAGGAATATACAGGAAGAACAGAATAAGTTAAGGAATACAATCACAAAAAGGCAAACAAAGTGGCAAATAAGGATGCCACTGTATCAATATTAACTGTAAATGTAAATGAGATAAACTCACCAGGGAAAAAATAAAAAGACAGAGTCACAGGTTGGATTGAAAAACAGAACCCAAGCTTTTGCTGTCTACAGGGAACACATTTAACTACAAAAGACAAACATAGATTGAAAGTAAAAGGTTGGAAAACAAACCTACAAGCAAATAGACCCAAAAATAAAGCAGGAACAACTATACTTATGTCACATAAAATAGACTTCAAACTAAAAAAGGTAAGAAGATACACAGATAGTCACTACATTATGGTTAAGGGGCAATACATCAAGAAGACAAAGTTCTCATCAATGTATACTCAACAAATGAGGGAGCACCAAAATATATCAAGCAATTATTATTATCTCTGAAAACAGACATCAGAAAATAAATATTTAGTAGAATACTTCAACACACTACTCTCACCAATGAATAGATCGTCAAGACAAAAAATAAACAAGGACACTAGAGCTCTGAATAAAGACCTAGACTACATGGACTTAACTCCATCCATAGGATACTGCACCAAAAAGAATATGAGTACACACTTTTCTCAAGTGCAAACAGATTATTATCCAGGATTGATCAAACACTGGGACATAAGACAAACATCAACAGATAAGATGAAAATCATACCGACTGTCTTCTCTGACCATAAAGGCATCAAACTAGAAATAAACCATGAAAACAGAGAAAGGACCCCTCTCATTTCTTAGCAATAAAACCCACAATATTGAAAGACCATCAATGAATTGATCAAAGAAGAAATTTAAAAACACCTCAGTAGAACAACAATGAGGCCACAACTCTCCAGAAAGTACGGGACACAACAAAAGCAGTTATAGAGGAAAATATATAGCAATGCAGGCTCACATCAAGAAGCAAGAAAGAACTCAAAAAGAGAATCTAATATCTCACCTTAGGTGAGATGACGTCACCAACATGGCAGTGAAATGATGCTAGAATCAAACTCTTTCACAAAAGCAACTGCTAGGCAGAGTAGTGGTGTATTCCTGCTGAATCTCTGGTAGGTCAAAAACAAGTTGAAGAAGTTGGTGACCCAATTAAAGCAGAGAGAAGGCGGGAAAACCAGGGCAAAGAAGAGAGACACAAACTTGGCTCTCTGCTCCCTGCCTCCACCCACAATGACTGCATACTTCACCCAGGAGGAAAGAAGAAGGAGAGAAAGTTTGGAGATCACAGAAGAATCCTGGAAAGATTGTGGTAATCAGAAGACTTCAAGGAGAATCAGGTGGGCAGGCAGGGGCAGCAGGGCTGAAAACACTGGTTTCAGGGGCTGACTGGAGAGCCTTCCCAGAGACCAGTGGGAATAAGCACAATACTGAAAACTTTTTAGGAGACATCTCTGTGACCATTAAGTGATCAAAACAAGATCACCAAACAACTACACCTAAAACAAAGGGCTTAGAAGAGGTTACTCCAGAAAGGATATACCAGTTAACCAGCAGTGGGAGGGGCATCTGGTGGAGTCTTGTAGGACTGGTATCTACAGTGGGGCCTCTAGATGCCACAACTCGGAGGTGGAAGGAGACCTATGGAGCTCATACACCTGACCACTGGCCCCAGGGGACCAGAAAAAGTGTCAAAATTTTTAAACCCACAGTGGCAGTGGGGACCTTCAGAGACTGTTGGGCACTCTACAGTTAATGCCACACCTCTCAGAGAGCATTCTATATCCTCCAAAATATACCACAAGGGAGATAGCAGACTTTAGGAAGACTATTCTACCTAGGTATATGGCATTCCCAGTGGCCCAAACTAAGACAACAAGGACCAGCACACTGGGAGGCATCAGAGGTCTGAGGATCAATTCACCCCTACCTATTTATGCATTTTTTGTTTGTATATTGGTCACTTGATTTTCTTCTGTGCACTCCCTTCTTTATTACCTGTTTTCAGTTTCCTCCAGTTCTTCTTTATCCCCTTCAACATTACTATTACACCTTTTATTCTCTTTCTATCACTTACCCTCCCCCTTCTCCTATTCTTTTCTCTACCCTCTATGTAACCCTTTCTTTTTCTATCACCTTGGTGCACTTTACATTTCCATACCTTCCTACTCTTTCTTTTTAATCCCTTCTTTAACTCCTTATTCTCTTTTACTCCCAGTATTCTTCTGATACATGCCTAGAAGGACCAAGCAGTACAAAAGAGAAAAAGATCCCACACAGCCTGTAGGCACCTGCCAGAGAGTTGGTATCAGACTGGGGCACAGGGCTCTTGAGGCTCTTGACTACCACTGGATGAGACGTCAGATTCCATCCTACATGGTATGGGCTAGAAAAACAGGTGGTCTTTGTGCAATACAAAGCCCAAAGCAACACCTTCTACAATTGAAGAGTGCCAAGTCCTGCCTACAAGCACCAGTGGTACAGGCACACTATACAAACAGAGCAAAGTCAAAGGCCAAATAGGAAGAAAGAAAAATACAAATGATTAAGAAGGCTGTTCCAAAAACAATGCACATAGAAAGAAAACCAACCTCCAGAACTCGAGAATATGGACAAGGAAATACTTTCACCTAACAAAGAATTCAAAAATGCATGAGAAAAAAACTAAAAAGCTAAGGGAAATCTTTTTTTATTTTATATTTTTTCTTCTTTTTTTTAATATAAATTTTTAAAATTTACATATATTTGAGATCAATTGTAATCCCCATGTATTCCCCATCACCATATCACCAGTGCACCATCACCTCAGTCCCCCGTGCTCCCTTTGGCCCTCCACCCTTCCCCTCTTCCCTCCCCACCAAGTGTCCCCAGTCTTTTCATTTTTGGTTTTTGTTTCTTTCTTGTTGTTGTTGTTGTTGTTATTAT
>JAGFMF010012088.1:12164-23367 GCA_019455555.1 Galemys pyrenaicus | reverse complement strand
ATAATAACAACAACAACAACAACAAGAAAGAAACAAAAACCAAAAATGAAAAGACTGGGGACACTTGGTGGGGAGGGAAGAGGGGAAGGGTGGAGGGCCGAAGGGAGCACGGGGGACTGAGGTGATGGTGCACTGGTGATATGGTGATGGGAACTACATGGGGATTACAATTGATGTCAAATATATATAAATTTTAAAATGTTAATAAAAAAAGAACAGGTGGATTTACTGTTTATTTTTACCAAGCATTTAATGAAGACACCATCCTCAAACTTTTCAAAAAAATTGATGAGGTGAGAATACTTCCAAATTAACTTTATGAAGCCAAAAATGCAATGATAACAAAGTCAGATTAGAACAATACAAGAGACAACACTGTAGAACCGAGAGGCTAGAATCACCACACTCCTGAAAATATTTTATATATATTTTGGATACAAGGTTTTAGCAAAACTTAGACACTTTCAATGAACTATATAACACTAGTACAACAGTAAGATCAAGGACCAAGGAAAAGTAGATTCTCCAAGGCCCCAATTTGCACTAGGAACTGTATCTCTCTAAGCTTTCTGGAACTTCACAGCATACTGGGCCACAGCTTGTACCTTGCAGTGCAGTACCATACATTTATGAGCCTCAGCTACCTGCAGATGAGCACCCTTGACACTAGCACTAACTTTCAGCAACCAGGGTACAATGGCCATAGCTACAACCTAGCAGGACCTAGCTGTTTACTGCAGGGCTATGGTTGCAGTAAGAAGTGTATTCCAATCAACTTGGAGATGCCTCCCAGACAACAGAATCCTAGCCTGGGTCTCTTGGTGCCTTGTCCTACATCAAGAACTCAGCTACAAGTATTCCACATGATTCTGACCACTATAGACAGGCCCTGAGCCACTGTTCCTATGAGAGATGAGGTACCAACAACTCAGTTTGAACTCAGTGCTACCACTGACACCAACCCAACCACCGGAACAAGGCCTAGGAGAGCATTAAGGAGTGTTTAGAGCTACCCCAGACACTACCAGAACCCAGTAGCTATACCCAACATCAAGAAAACACCCAGAACAGCAGAGGAGAAGGAATCATACACAAAAAAAGAACCAAATACAGCAGAGTAAACCCAAAGCAAATGATATGGGAAAGGAAAAATGGTCAAGGAAACCCTTAAGGGAACAATGTCAAATACCAGAAACTGAAACACTGACACAGAAGAATACTATACACTGTCAGATGAGGAACTGAAAGTTGCAATAATTACATAGGAATTAAGTCTTAGTGCTATCACAGCTATGGCCTGAATTTGATCCTGGCCAGGGAACTAACCCACATATGGTGCAGCAAACCTCTCAAGTCTTGCCAGCTGCTCTCTAGTAGTGTATTTTAATATATTAGCCTATTCTACTCCCATTCTCTCTCTGGTGAATCTTCTCACCTCTCCATACACACACCCCTGGCCTACACTCCAGCTCATCTACACATGAATAAATAAATAAAATCTATATAAAAAAACTAAGCTGCCATGATTAAGAAAGTAAAAGAACTTGAACAATAAAAAACAAAAGAAAAGCAATGAGATATAGCAGAAGATGCTGAAAAATGAAAGAATGCTATGAGATATATAATCAACAAACAGAAGAATAAGATGGAAACTTTAAATAAGAAAATAAAGGAACCCTATAGTTAAAAGATCCAGTGAAGGAGTGAAAATATCTGGAAAAAGCCATGAAAATAAAATAGATGATATGGAAGAACAAATCAGCACTCTCAAAATACAGAAATAAAAATCGAGAAAGAAAAGGAAAAAGAGAATTAAAGGGAAAATAATGAAAAAAAGCACTTTGATAATTATCTGACACTATTAGAAAACTAAATATAAGAGTAATAAGAATCTCAGGAGGAGAAGATAAAGACAAGGGACCTGAAAATCTATCTGAGGTACTAATTGGAGAAAACTTCCCAAACTTGAAGAAAATGAAAATAGATATACAGAAAATTAGAAAGATATAAAACAATAATAATAAAAGGAAATGTACAGCAAGTTGCACAGTACTAAAGCTTCTAAGAGTTCAAAAAAAGGAAAACTAGTGAAGCAAACAAGGAGGAAGAAACAAATAGCCTAAGAAGATGAGCTAACAGCAAATGTTTCTGAGCAGCCTTAATGGGCTACAAGAGAATGAAGTGACATTTAACAAACTCCATAACAAATAATCCAGCAAAGAATACTTTATCCTGTAAGTCTCACCTTCCTATAAGAGCAAAATAGGGAATTTCTCGGACAAAAAAATTGCGAAATTGAGACTACTAAATCACCACACCAAGAAATATTACAAAGAGCTTTAGGATCTAAACCAACAAAGAAATGAAGACAAAAACCTGAACAAAGAATCAAACAAAACCACAAAATTGTGAATAAAATTGAAATAATAGACATCTACATATCAATATTCACCCTAAACATTAGTGGACTAAACTCACCAATAAATAGATATAGAGTAGCATGTTGGATTAGAAAATAATCCAGTGTTTTTCTGCCCCTGGAAATACATCCAAATTCCAAAGATATAGATTGAGGTTAAGAGTTGGAAAACTATTCTACAAGCAAATGGCCACCAAAAGAAAGAAGGAACAGCCACACATGTATGATTAAATAGACTTCAAAATATAAAAGGTGACAAGACATAGATGGACATTATATAGTAGTAAAGGGGATAATAACACAGGAAGACATAGCACTCATCTATATATACACAACCAGTTCAGGAGATCCAAAACAAATTAGGTGGTTATTATCATCTATGAAAATACACACTGAGAAAATATATATGTCATAGACTTCAATACTCATTGCACAGATCAAAGAAACACAAACACACACACACATACACACACATTCACAAAGGACTCAACATTCCTAAATAAAGATATAGCATACACAGGCCTAACAAATATGTATAGAATACTGTACCCCCCCCCAAAAAAAAAGGGAAAACACATTTTTCTCAAATTCACATGGGATATTTTCCAGGATCAACCACACACTACTATGTCATAGACCAAACATTAACAAGTAAATGAAGACTGAAATCATGCCAGTTTTCTTTTCTTATCATAAAGGCATCAAACTAGAAATCAGCTACACAAAATAAGCAAAGAGCTCCCCTATTTTATACACTGAGCAACAACCTACTGAAAGACCATTGGGTTAATGAAGACATCAAAGAATACATTAAAACTATCTTGGCATAAATGATAATAACTTTCCAGAACTTGGCACACAGCAAAAGCAGTTATAAGAGGAAATTATATAGCAATATAGGACCATATCAAGAAACAAGAAAGAACCCAAAGACACAACCCAATCTTCAATCTCAATGACTAAAAAAATAATAAAAACCTAAAAGCCGGGCCTCCCTTATGGTGAAAGGGGTTGAGCACCACACTGTGGGGCTACCACAGTTACTGCAGCATGAGTTCAATCCCCAGCCATGGAGGGGAACTACGTGGTGCAGCAGACCTCTCTTGCTTCGTTTGCTGATCCCCTCAGCAGTGTGCTTCAGTAGATCTGTCTGTTCTGCTTCCGACTCTGTCTCTAGTGAATCCTCTCACCCCCATGCCTCTGACCTATACCCCAGTTCTTGTATGCATAAATACATTTTAATAAATATAAAAAACAGGAGAAAACAGGAAATAATAAAAATTAGAACAGAAATAAATGAAATAGAAATTTTAAAAAGTTCAAAAGACCAGTGAAACCTAAAAACTGGTTCTTTTTTAAAAAATCTATAAACTAGGCAATTCTTTAAATAGCCTTACAAAGAAAAGGAGGGAGAAATCTCAAATAAATAGAATCATAAATAAAAGAAGCAATTACAACAGACAGAGCAGACATCTAAAGGATAATTAGAGATTACTATGAATATCTATACCAAATGAATTCTTTAATCTAGATGAGAAGAAAAAAATTTAGAACTATAAAATCATCCAAAGCTGAATAAAAAAGAAATAAAAACCTACACAAACGAATAACAAGGATTGGATTTGAAATAGTAATCAAAAGCCTAACAAAAAAAAAAGTCAGGACCAGGTGGTTTCATATGCAAGTACTATCAAATTTTCAAAGATGAGCAAATGTTTATCCTATGAAAACTGTTTTAAAAATTGAGAAAGAAAGGCCTCCCTGGTTGTGCAGTGGGTTGAGCGCTGCACTGTGAAGCATCCACCACACAGCAGCCTGAGTTTGATCCCCAGCCAGGGAGGGGACCCACATGGAGAGGCAGACCTCTCCTGCCTTGCCCACTGCTCCTCTCAGCCATGTATTTCAGTCGATCTGCCTGTTCTTTTTCCCACTACATCTCTGGTGAATCCTTTCACCTCCCACACCTCTGGCCTGTACCCCTACTATTGTATGCATAAAGTTAAAAACAAGAAAAAAATTGAGAAAGAAAGCATACCACCAAATATATTTTATGAAACCAACATTACCCTAATGCTAACATTACCTTAAACCAAATAAAGACAACACACAAAAAAGAAAACTAGAGTCTAATATATCTTATGAACAAAGATGCCACATTCCTCAAGAAAATCTTTGCAAACCAAATAAAAAATTCATCAAAATGATTGTATACCAAAACCAAGTGGGATTTACTTCAGGGACACAAGAATGGTTCAACATCCAAAAATCAATTAATGTGATTCATCAACAAAAAGGAAAATAAAAAACTATATAATTATATCAATGGATGCTGAGAAAGCATTTGATAATGGTCAAAATACTTTTATAACGAAGATGCTTGAAATACTCACAATAAAAGGAACAACTTAACTTAATAAAGTCCATATATGACAAACCCACAGCTGACATCATTCTTGATGGCGAAAAACTGAAATCTTTCCCATTAAGATCTAGAAATATACAAGGATGTCCATTCTAACCAGTGCTTTTCAATATAATCCTGAAGTCCTAACTAGAGCAATTAGGCAAGAGAAAGACATACAAGGAATCCAAATAAGGAAAGAAGAGGTAAAATTATCATTATTTGTAGATGACAAGATAATATATTTAAAGAACCCAAAAATATTCAAAGAAAAAAATATTTAAAACAATAAACCAGTTTAGTACATTAGAAGGTTATAATATAAATACACAGATCAGTAGACATCCTCTATGCAAACAGTATAAAGAGGAATAAATTAAGAAACCCATCCCATTTACAATGTATCACCCAAGGGGAATACCTGGGAATAAACTTAACAAAAGAGGTGAAGAACTTAAACAAGAAAATTATAAAACACTGTTAAAAGAAATAGAAGACACAAAAACATGGAAAGATATTCCCTGCTCATGTATCAGTAGATTTAATATAATTAAAACGCACATTCAACCAAAAGCAATTTACAGATTCCATGCAATTCCAGTAAAACACACAATGGCATTCTTAAAAAAAAATGGAACAAATAATGCTGGAATGGCAAAGAACAGAAGTATGACATTCTCAGCACACTTTACAAAAGAAGGAGAGAAAATTTGGAGGCTACAGAAAAATCCTAGAAGGATCCTGGGAAATCGGAAGTTTTCAGAGAGACAGTTGAGCAGGGAGGGGCAGAGTGGCTGACGCAATGCAGGGGCTGGCTGCTGGAGCTGGCTGAAGAGCCCTCCCATTTTGGAGTTCCTCTCTCCCCACCTCACTTCCCCCAGAGACCTGTGGGAATAAGCACAGTTCTGAAAGCTTGCTAGGAAACATCTCTGGCACCACCTAGTGATCAGAACAAAATCACCAACCACGTATAACTAAAACCAGGAGGTTTAACTGCGGTTACTCCACAAAGGACATACCATTTAACTAGCAGCAAGAAGAGCATCAGGTGGAGCCTCGTAGGGCACACCCTACATTGGGGGCTTCTAAATGTCACAAGCCCCCAGGTGGAAGGAGACCTCTGAAGCCCTTACACCTGCCCAACTACCTCAGAGGACCAGAAAAAACACCAAAACTTTCCAAGCTCACAGTGGCAGTGGGAAACTTCAGATACAGTTGGGCAGTCTACAATTAATACCAACACTTCTCAGAGAGCTTTCTATATCACCTCTCAATACATCACAAGGGAGATAAAGGACTTTGGGAAGACTATTCTACATAGGCATACAGTTCTCCCAGCTGACCAGACTAAGACAGCAAGGACCAGCACACTGGAAGACATCAGAGGTCTGAGAATCAATTCACCTCAACCTATCCATTCTTAATTACCTCTGTTTTCAATTTCCTCTAGTTCTCCTTTTTTCACTTCAACATTATTATCTTAACTTTCTATTCTCTTTCTGTCATTTCCCCAAAAACTCCTCTTTTTCTCTCGCCCCCAATCTAACCCTTACTTTTTTGTATCACCTTCATTCACTTGATATTTCCATACCATCTTACTCTTTCCTCTTATCCCTTCTTTCACTCCTTATTCTCTTTTAATCCTGGTATTCTTCTGAGACATGCCTAGAAGAACCTAAAAATCAAAAGAGGAAAAACATCTCACACAGACTGCAGGCAACTCCCAAAGACTTGGCTCTTGACTACCACTGGCTGAGACATTGCCTCCCATCCTAGACATTGGGAGCCAGAAAAACAGGGGTTCCTTTTGCAAAGAAAAGCTCAGAACAACATCTTCTACAATCAAGGAGTGTCAGGATGTGTATTCAGCCACAGTGGCTCAGATATCAGACAGATACATCCATATCTCAACAAGATAAATCAGGAGTAATGTCCAGCAGCACCAGTGGTACAGGGGCACTACAAACAGAGTAAAGTTTAAGGCTAACAATGGGAAGAAAGTCAACATCTAGAACATGAGAATGTGGACTCAGAAAAATATTTCCACCTAACAGACAAAGAATTCAAGAAGGCCATGATGAAAACAGTTAAAGAGTTAACAGAAAACATAGAAGGAGAAAAGAATAAAATGAATGAACTGAGGAAGAAAGTGAAGGAACTGGTGGATAGCCAAAGACTAGTGGAAGAGTTCAAGAATTCTTGGAAAAACCATGAAAATAGAAGAGAAGAAATGAGAGAATGAATCTGTACTCTTGAAGATACAAACATAAAAAGAAACATAAATGAAAAGGAAATAGAAGTATAACAGAAAAATAATGAAGAGATAATTCTAGATATTTCTGACATCATGAGGAGAGGAAATATGAGTCATAGGTATTCTAGAAGGTGAGAAGAGAGAACAATTATACTCAAGTAGATAATTAAAGAAGACTTCCCAAGTATGAAGAAGGAAATGAAAATAGACACAGAGGAAACTAGAACACCATGTTATCACAATGAAAAGAAAGCTACAGCAAAGCTTTCTCACAGTTCTCAAAAGTCCAAGACAAGGAAAAATAATGAAAATGACAAGGGCGAAGAAACTGATAACCTACAAAGGAAAACCTATCAGGCTGACATCAGATTTTGCTGAACACTACAGGCAAGAAAAGAATAGAGGGACATATTAAACTCCAAGTTAATAAATTCCAACCAAAAGTACTCTACCCTGAGAATCTCTCCTTCCTCTATGATGGAAAAACAAAAATCTACTCAGAAAACAAAGTCTCCAAAAATGCATTACTATTAAACCCACAACCAAAAATTACAAGGAATGCTAAAACTAAAACCAACAGAGGAATGAATATGAAGAATAAGCAAGGTATGGAATAGAATTACAAAGAGAGAAACAACATGGCAAGTACAGATGCCAGTGTACCAATATTAAATCCAAATGTAAATGTTCTAAACTCACCAATAAATAGACACAGAGTGGCAGGCTGGATTAAAAAACAGAACCCGACCTTTTGCTCTCTACAGGAAACACGTTTAACTACAAAAGATAAACATAGATTGAAAGCAAAAGTATGGAAAACAACCCTACAAACAAATGTACCAAAATAGAAGGCAGAACAGCTATACTCACATCAGGTAAAATAGACTTCAAGCTAAAAAAGGTAAAAAGAGACACAGACAGATGAACATTACAGTTAAGGGTACAATACATCAGGAAGACATAACACTCATCAATATACACTCACCAAATGAAAGAGCACAAAACATGCCAGACAATTATTATCATGCCTGAAAACAGACATTAGAGAACACACATATGTAGTAGGACACTTCAATGCACTACTCTGACTAATGGATAGATTGATACAAAAAATAACCAAGGACACTAAAGCTCAAAACAAGGACCTAGACTTCATGGGCTTAACAAAAATCTATAGGACACTACACCCCCCAAAATATAAATACACATTTTTCTTAAGTGTACCTGGACAATTCTCCAGGATTGATCACATACTGGGACACAAGACAAACATAATAAGATACACCAATATCAAAATCATGTCAATTATATTCTCTGATCATAAAAGGACTAAACTAGAAGTAAGCCACGAAAAGAAAGCAAAGAACAACAGTAACTCATGGAGATTAAAAACCACACTACTATAGGATCAATGAGGAGTTCAAAGAAGAAATTTTTTAAAAACCTAGAGATGAATGAGAATGAGGACACAACGCCCACCCCAGAACATATGGAACACAGCAAAAGCAATTATAAGAGTAAAATATAGAGCATGAAAAGTTCACATCAAGAAACAAGAAAGAACTCAAAGAAACAACCTAATCTCCTACCTTAAGGAACTGGAAAAAGACAACAAAAATCAGTAGAAAAAAGCAAATAATTAAAATCAAAGCAGAAATATATAAATAAAAGTTAAGAAAACAAACCAAAAGATCAAGGAAACCAAAATTTAGTCTTTGAAAAAATAAAGTAGACAAACCTCTATCCAGGCTCACTAAAAAAAAAGGGAGAAAACTCAAATATATAGTATCATAAATGAAAGAGGAGAAATTACAGCAGACAGCAGAAATCAGAAAATCAGAGATTACTATGAACAGTTATATGCAAATAAGTTCAACAGTCTGGAAGACATGGATAAATTCCTAAAAATTAATAATCATCCAAGGCTTAATCAAGAAGAAAAGAACATCCAAACAGAACAATTACAAGCAGTGAAATATAAACACTAATCAAAACCCTCCCCAAAAACAAAAGCCCAAGACCAGATGCCTTTACAAATGAATCCTACTAAATGTTCAAAAACGAACTAGTGATGGTCCTACATAAATTCTTCCAAAAATTTTATAAAGAAGGGATGCTACCAAATATGTTTAACAAAGCTGATATTACACTAATAATAAAACCAAACAAGGACAACAGACAAAAAAGAAAATTACAGGACAAATTTTCTAAAGAACACTAAGCAAAATCCTCAATAAAATCCAAGTTATAACAATGCATCTAAAAGATAATTCACCATATCCAAGTGGGATTTATTTTGGGGCACAAGGATGGTTCTACATCTGAGAATCAATTAATATCATCCAACACATCAACAATAACAAAATCATAAAAAACATATGATCATATCAATAGATTCTGAGAAAGTATTTGACAAAGTTAAGCATCCATTTATGATAAATGCCCTCAAAGTTCTGGGGATAGAAGGAACATAACATAACATAATAAGGACCATCTACAACAAACCCACTAAACATCATTCTCAATGATGAAAAATTGAAAGCCTTTCTTTAAGGTCTAGAACAATTTAAGGATGTCCACTCTCACTTTTCTTTTCAATATAAAACTGGAAATACTGCCAAGAGCAATAAGATATGAAAAAGGCATACAGGAATCCAAATAGGGAAAGAAGTAAATCTATCACTATTTGAAGATGATATGATAATCTACATGAAGTACCCCAAAAACTCTACAGAAAATCTAATCAAAATTATCAACCAGTTTAGAAAAGTAGTATGATACAATATCATCAAACAAAATTCAGTAAACTTTCTGTAAAAAAAAATTAATCTGAAGAAGAAAAAATCAAGAAAACCATCACTTTTATAATTGAAATTTAAAAATCAAGTACTTGGGAATAAACCTAAAGAAAAGGTGAAGGACATTTACAGAGAACTATAAAGTTTAAAAACATTGTGAAGACGACACAAAGTAAGTGAAAGACATCCCCTTCACCTGGATTGGAAGAATTAACATTATTAAAATGGCCATTCTTCCAAAAGCAATTTACAGATTCAATGCTATTCTTATAAAAATTTCAATGACATTCTTCAAAGAAGTAGAAAAAATATTAGGGAAAATTATATGGAGCCACAAAAAAACAAAACAAAACAAAAACCTTAAAATAGCCAAAGCTCTCTTGACTAAAAAGAAGGGAAATGGAGGTATCACACTCCCAGAATTTAAACTATACTACAAAACCATAATAATTAAAACCACCTGGCACTGGAACAAAAACAGACCCACAGACCAATGGAATCAAATAGAAAACCCAGAAATAAAGGCATATGTATCTGAACAACTAATCTTTGACAAAGTAGCAAAGAATATGCAATGGGATAAGGACAGTTTGTTCAATAAATGGTGCAGGTAAAATTGAACTGCTACATACCAAAAAAGAAAAATGAAGCTAGACTACTACCTTACAACATGCACAAATACAAACTCAAAAGGGATTAAAGAATTAGATGTAAAACCTGAAACCAGAGAATACAGGCAAAACACTACATGCCATATACATCAGTAACATCCTTAAAGACATATCACCTAAAGCAAAGATAGTGAAGGAAAAGATCAAGAGTGGGACTATATCAAACTAAAGAGCTTTTGTTCAGCAAAAGACACATTAACCAAAACAAAGAGACACCCACTGATTTGGAGAAAATTTTTGCACATATTACTGACAAGGGACTGGTCACAAAGGCCTACAAAAGCTGAGCAAACTTAAAAAAAATAATCAATTCCATCTAAAAATGGGCAGAAACCTGAAAAACCACTTCTCCAAATAAAAATGCAAATGGCCAACAGGCATATGAAAAATGCTCAACATTGTAATCAGGGAAATGCAAATCAAAACCACAATGAGATGCCACCTCACACCACTAAGAATGGCACATATTAAAAAACTAGCAACACAGCTTCCCGATCCACTCATCTGTTTTTGGGCATTTAGGTTGTTTCCAGGTCTTACCTCTTGTAAAGAGTGCTGCTATCAACATAGGGGTGCAGGCATTCTTTTGAATCAGTGTATTTGTGTCTTTTGGGTATATTCCTAGGAGTGGGATTGCTGGATCCTATGGAAGTTCCATTC
>JAGFMF010012088.1:0-10826 GCA_019455555.1 Galemys pyrenaicus | reverse complement strand
TGCACTGGTGAGATGGTGATGGGGAATACATGGGGATTACAATTAATGGCAAGTATATGTAAATTTTAAAATATTTTAATAAAAAAAAGAAAGAAAAAATTAAAAAAAACAAAAAATAAAAAACTAGCAACAACAAATTTGGCAACGATGTAGTGAAAAAGTAATTCTCCTACTGCTGTTTGGAATGCAAACTGGTCCCACCATTATGGAAAGCTGTGTGGAGGTTCCTTAAAGTACTTAAAATGGAGCTACCAGATGACCAGGAAATTCCACTCCTAGGAACTACCCAAAGGACATAGAAACGTCAATTCAAAAGAATACCTGTACCCCTAGTTTATGGCAGTACTATTATAATAGGTAAAACTTGGTGAATTATCTTTTTAATGTATTGTTGCATTCTATTGGCTAAGATTTCATTGAAGATTTTTGCTTCAGTGTTCATTAGAGAAATTGGCTTATAGTTTTCTTTATTTTGTTATCCTTGTTTGGTTTTGGTATTAGTGCAACATTGGCTTCATGAAATGTGTTTTGTAGTATTTCACTTTTTCTATTTTTTGAAAGAGTCTGTGTGGGATAGGCAATAGTTCATTTCTGAATATTTGGTATGATTAATTTGTAAACCCATCTGGTCCTATGTTTTGTTTTGGGGTTTTGCTTACTGTTTAAATTTCACTGCTTGTAATTGGTCTGTTTAGGTGTTCTATTTCTTCTTTATCTAGCTTTGGATGATTGTAAAACTGTAGGATTTTGTCTATCTCTTCTAGAATGTTGAACTTGTTGCATATAATTGCATATAATTATTCATAGTAATGTCTGATTATTCTTCTTATTTCTGTTGTCTGTTTTGATTTCTCTTCTTTCAATTTTGAGTCTGGCTAGAGTTTTGTCTACTTTGTTTATTTTTTCAAAGGACCAACTTTTGGTTTCATTTATCTTTTGGATCATTTTCTTAACTTCTATTTCATTTATTTCTGCTTTGATTTTTATTATTTCCCCTCTTCTATTGGCTTTTGGGTATTTTTGTTGTTTTTTTTTCAGTTCTTTAAGGTGGGAGATTAAATTGATTTCTTTCTTGTTTCTTCATCTGAGTATATTTTGCTCTATATTTTCCTCTTGCTGTGTCCCTGATATTCTAAGAGAGTTGTGTCCTCATAATTATTCAACTCATTATTTTTTAATTTCTTCTTTCATTTCCTCATTGATCCATATATATTCCAGTAGAGTGGATTTCAATCTCCATGAGGAAGAAATGTTCCTTACATTATATTTGTGATTGATTTCTAATTTGATGCCTTCATGGTCCATTCGTTTGTAGGATTTTTTTCCATTCCTTTCCTTTCAATCTAAGTTTTTCTTTTGTAGTTAAATGTGTTTCCTGAAGATAGCACAAGTTTTGGTTCTGTTTTTCAAACAGCCTTTGACTCTGTGTCTTTTCTTCTTTTCTTTTTTCTTTATATATATTTGACATCAACTGTGGTCCCCATGGATTTCCCACCACTGTTTTACCAGTGCACCATCACCTCAGTTCCTTGTGTTCTTTCTGCCCTCAAACTATTCCCAACCCCTCCCCACAAAATTTCCCCAATTTGTCCTTATTTTTTTTAATTTTTTAGTTTAGTCCATTTATATTTAGGGTTAATTTTAATGTGTGGTGTCTTTTTTTTTTTTAAAGATTTATTTATTTATGCATACAAGCACTGGGGTACAGGCCAGAGGTGTAGGGGGGTGAGAGGATTCACCACAGAGAGCGGGGAGCAGAACAGGCAGATCAACAGAAGTACACTGCTGAGAGGAGCAGCGGGCACAGCAGGAGAGGTCTGCTGTGCCATATGGGTNNCCCCCCCCTGGCCGGCAGCAGGGATCGAACTCGTGCTGCAGTGGAGGCGATTTGCTTCGTAGTGCGTTGCTTAACCCACTGCGCCACCAGGGGAGGCCCGTGTGGTGTCTTTTTGCCATTGTTTGTATTTTTGTGATTTTATTCCTTTTCTTGTTTTCTTCTTATTCATTCCTGTGTTGGTTTTATCTTAGAACTTCTTGTAGTATTTTTTGAGTGGGGATTTAGTTGTGATGAAATTCTGGAGTTTCCATTTGTCTGGAAAGTTCCTTATTTTTTCTTCATATAGGAAGAAGAGCTTTGTAGGATAGAGTATTCTTCGCTGGCATTTGTTAATTTGGAATTTGTTAACTATGTCCCTCCACTCTCTTCCTGCCCAAAGTGTTTCTTCAGAGTAGTCTGATGTCAGTCTGACTGATTTTCCTTTATATTTTATTTGTTTATTCTCTCTTGTCAGCATCATTATTTTTTCCTTGTCTTGGATTTGTGAGTTTTATTACTATGTGTCTTGCTGTACTTTTCTTTTCATTGTGGAAATTTGGTATTCTTCTTGCATGTCTATTTTCATCTACTTCATGCTTGGGAAGTTCTCTTTGATTATATCGAGTATTTTCTGTGTTCCATGGTCTCTCACCACTCCTCAGATTCCTATAACTTTTATATTTCCTTCAGCTGTCATTTTCTTATTCTGTTTTGGTTGTTTTTTTTAATGTATTTTCAAGAGTACTAATTTGTGCTTCCATTTGTGCTTCCATCTATTTTCCTTGCTTTCACAGAGTTGTTTAGTTCCTTCATTAATATTTTAATCTCCTACATTTCTTTCACTTCTGTCCATTTTTCATGTATCATTCTTTTCCTTTTATCTTCTTCCCATTTTTTAATATGGTGATTTTACATTCTCTTTCTGCCTGAGATAGTAGTTCTTCCATGTCATTGTTGTTAAGTTCTGGTTGGTGATTTTCTGTTTTCCTCAAGGACTTGTTTGGTTGTTTGTATTGTTACTTCTCCCTCTTGTTTATTTCCTAATTAATTCTATATGTTGGGACAATGTAACACTGGTTATTTGTGGGGATTTTTTCAGGATGCTCCTTCTGGTATATTGGAAACTGGTGTTCAGATTGAATCCAGTACTATTATTCCAAAACTCTACTAGTAGTTCTGTGGCTATGTTGATGGGCACTGTCTCTGAAAATCCACTCTCTCTCTTCCAAAGGGGGATTTTTCAGGTCCCTGTCCTGCAACTCTCTGTCTTGTAACTATGGTTTTAGGGTTGCATTTTGAAAGTGCCTTCAGTTCAACTGGCAGAGGATCCCCTTTTGGCTTCAAATCATGAGTAGGCACAGGTCCTGGCTTACACACATGTACAGCTCACTTCCATCTGCTTTACTTGCCTTCTCACAGTTCCACACAGGTTTCATGGGGTTCCTGACATGCAACTCCCTGCCTGGCAACAATGGCACCTGGCATGAATTTACCTGGTGTACCTGCAATTCACCTTGGCAGAGGACACCCTTCTCAGCTCCAAATCATTTGCAGGCACAAAGACCTTGTTCTGGTGCACATTTCAGCTAACCTCCATCTGCACCTCCATCTGCTTAACTTGCCTTCTCACAATTCCACACAGAGGTTTATGGGGTTCCTGACCCACACATCCCTGCCTTGCAGCAATGATGCCTCAGTTTGGAAATATTTAAAAATTTAAAAAAAAATTGAGATAGATAACTAAGAGTCAAAGGGAGAACACTATTATTACAAATATTAGAAATGAAAATAGGACATATTTGCCAATTTCACAAAAATTAAAAGGAATACAAGAGAGTAATATTGATACAGGGCAGCAAAGGGCACTAAAATTGGCCAAGGACAGGGGCCAAATATTTTAGCAGTCACCATCTGAGTTTTTCTCCTGTGCACATAATTGCAAGACTACTCAGGATCAGAGAATAATAATGGCATTTATTTTAAAAGAGATTAGTGGAGGATCTCAAATATTCTGGGACGACATAAGAAAATAGAGTAGAAGAAATGGAAGAATGAATCAGTACACTTGAAAATACAGACATATTCTTAGAGCCTGCTTCTCTCTATATATTTTCTGTATGCCTATGACTCTTCAAGGTATCAGATAACATCAAGGAAAGGAATAAGAACAATAATAATAATAATAACAATAAAGACACAAAAACCAAAAATGAAAAGACAAGGACAAATTAGGGACACTTGGTGGGGAGGGGGGAGGAGAAGGGTTGAGGGCAGATGGGAGCACAGGGAACTGAGGTGATGGTGCACTGGCAATATGGTGATGGGGAATACATGGGGATTACAATTGATGTCAAATATATATAAATAAAAAATAAATTTTTATCAGGAAGGAAAAAAACAAAACAAAACTAAAAAGAAAATACAGACATAAAAAGATTCAAAAAAAAAAAAGGAAAAAGAAATACAAAGGAAAACGAATGAAGAAACACCCCGAGAAATATCTGACATCATGAATAAAGGAAATATATTAGTCATAGGAATCACAGAATGTGAATAGAGAGACAAAGGAACAGAGACCTTCTTCAAGAAAATAATTGAGGAAAATTTCCCAAACATGAAGAAGGACATTAAAATGGGTGTACAGGAAGCTAGAACATCAAATTTCTACAATGAAAGGAGAACTACAGAAAGACACTTAATAATGAAGCTTCTTAAAGTCCAAGACATAGAAAAAAAAATAATGAAGCTTAGCAAGGCTGTTGGAAGCCAGCGATGATGTCCTCCCCCCTTTTCAGAACCAAGAAAAAGAAGAGGGAACTCTCTGCCATCAAGGTGAACAGTGGGTCTTAGGAAACCTCAGGGCTCTCTGCAAAACTGTTGGAAGCATGGAATCTCAAATTCCCCTTCTGGAACTGAGTAAAGACAGAGGCAGGGCTCAACAACAAAAAAAAGTAAACAGGAGAACACAGGCCTGCCTGCAAGGCTGTTAGAAGCAAGTGACCCAACATCCCCTTCCAGAAATTAGCAAAAGCAGAGGGATTTTTCCAAAACAAAGGTTAAAAGGAACATGTGAGGCAAGAGACCTGTAGCATATAGAGACTCAGTGATCTTCATGGATAGTGTCCATCAACTCCTCCACAGCATCAATAACCTTGTGATATCTGTGGTGACAGCACTAGACTTGGTCTGATCAACAGTTCCTGATGTCCCAGTAGGAGCACACTTAAGAAATGCCTGCCAGTAAAAATGGAACAGTGCCCCAAAGTATAGAACAAATTTGAAAATAAAACAACAGGGAGAAGGAAAAATACATAGAACCAAGCAAGCCCTCTGGAGAAGGAAACATGGAAAAAAGAAAATAAGTCCTCAGTCTCCACAAGAGTGACATGGAGAAACTTCTCTGCCTTTCAGATATAAAATTTAGAATTGCAATAATTAAAAAACATAAAGAAGACCAAAAGGAAAAAAATGATAAGTGACATAATTAATGAACTGAAGAATGAAATTGATTCTTTAAAGAAGGAAGAAGGAAAAGCAGGCTAAAAAATGATTGGTGGAGGAGCTAAAGAACTCTGGGAAAAGTAGTGAAAACAGAATTGATGAAATGGAAGAACAAATCCATACTCTCAAAGATAAGATATATAAAGGACCAAAAAAGAAAAGAGAATCACAAAGGAAAAAAGAACGAAAAAACACTTCTAAAAATCTCTGAGACCATGAGGAAAGGAAATATAGGAAGAGTTAAAGGTGAGAAGAGAGACAAAGGGACCCAGAAAATATTCAAGGAAATAATCAAAGAGAACTTCCCAAGCATATAGGAGATGAAAATGGACATACAGGTAGCAAGAACACCACATTACCACAATGAAAGAAAAAACACGAAGGCACATAAGAGTAAAGCTTTCAAGAGTCCAATAAAATAAAAAATATAATGAAGCTGATGAGGGGGAAGAAAGCTATAACCTATAAAAGAAAATCAAGCAATCTAATATTAGACTTCTCCAAAGAAACACTATGGACAAGAAGAAGTGGAGTGACATATTCCACAAAATCCAAATCAACACAAATGCCAACCAAGAATACTTCACCCTGCAAAGCTCTCCTTCCTCTATGAAGGAAAATAAGGATCTTCTCAGACAAATGAAATGTGTAGAAATTCATTATGACTAAACCTTCACTCCAAAAAAAAATACTACAAAAAGCCCTAAGGTCAAAACCAACAGAGGAATGAATAAAAACCAACAGAATAATGTAAGGGATAGAATCACAAAGACAAACAAAATGGCAAATATAGATGCCAACATATCAATATCAACCTTAAATGTAGGTGTACTAAACTCATCAAAAAGAATACACAGAGTTTAAGGTTGGACTAACAAACAAAATAAAACTTCTGTTGTATCCAGGAAACATTTAACTACAAAACATAAATGTACACTGAAAGCAAAAGGTTTGAAATAAGTCCTGCAAGAAAATGGAGCAAAAAGAAGGCAGGAACAATTATACTTATTTCAGATAAAATAGACTTCAAACTAAAAAATGTTAAAAAAGACATAGATGGTCACGACATAATGATTAAGAGGACACTATATAAGACACATATAACACTCTTCAACGTACACTCACCTAATGAGGGAGAACCAAAACATATCAGACTGTTATTATCATCCCTAAGAATTAACATTAAGCAAAATACATACCTAGTAGTAGGGAATTTCAACACCGCACTCTCACCAATAGACAGATCAACAAGACAAAAAATAAAGACCTAGACCTCATATGCTTAACAGACATCTATAGGACACTACACCCAAAAAAATCTGAGTATACATTTTTTTCTCAGGTGCACAGGGATTATTATCTATCTGATTACATATTGGGCCACAAGACAAACATAAGCAGATACATTAAGAGCAAAGTCATACCAGATATCTTCTGTTATCATAAAGGTATGATCCTATAAATAAACCATGGCAAGAAAGTAAGGAACATTTCCATCTCATGGACATTGAAACCACACTACTGGAAGAAGATTGGATTAAAGACAAGATCAAAGAAGAAATTAAAAATTACTTTGAGGTGAGGACACAGTGTTCCAGAATGTACAGGATGCAGCAAAGGGAGTAATAAAAGGAAAATATATAGCAGTACAACTTCATATCAAGAAATAAGGAAGAACTCAAAGAAACAACCTAATCTCCCATCTCAAAGAACTAGAAAAATAACAACAAAAAATCTAAAACCCAGTGGATAAAAAGAAATAATAAAAATCAAAGCTTAAATAAATGAAACAGAAATAAAGAAAAAAAGACAGTGGCCTCCTTGTTGGCACAAGGGGTTAAGTCACAGCACTATGAAACTATCCACAGCCACTGTAGCATGAGTTCAATACCCAACCAGGGAGGTGACACACATGGCACAGTAGACCTCTTCTGTCTCACCCACTGCTTCCTTAGGAAGTGTATTTTGGTCAATCTGCCTATTCTGTTCCCCACTCTGTCTCTGGTGAATCCTTTCACCTCCCACACCTCTGATCTGTACTTCAGTTCTTGTATGCAAAGGTAAATAAATAAATTAAAATATCAATGAAACAAAAAGTTGGGTCCTCAAAAAAATAAACAAAATAGACAAACCTCTAGCCAGGCTGACAAATAAAAAACAGAAGAAAACTCAAATAAATAGGATCACGAATGAAAGAGGAGAAATTACAATAGACACAGCAGAAATTAGAAGAATAATCAAAGATTACTATGAACAGTTATTGAAAACAAGTTAAACACTCTAGAAGAAATGAACAAATTCTTACAACTTTGCAATACAAAAGCTAGATAAAGAAGAAATAGACCTATTACAGACCAATTACAACCAGTGAAATTGAAAGAGTAAGCAAAAAATCCCTAAAACAAAAACCCAGGATCAGATGGCTTTAAAAATGAATTCTACCAAATGTTGAGGAATGAACTAGTGCCTATCTTACAAAATCTCTTTCAAAAATGGGAAAGGAATACTATCAAATATGTTTTATGAAGTCAAAATTATATTAATACCAAAGCAAACAAAGACAAGACATAAAAAGGAAAGTTGCAGGCCAATCTCCCTAATGAACATGCATACAAAAATCCTCAATAAAATCCTAGTAAACAGAATCTAACAACAGTGCATCTAAAGGATAATACATTCTGAAAAAGTGGAATTTATTCCAGTGGCACAATGATGGTTAAACATCTGAAATTTATTAATGCAATTCAACACATGAACAAAAGGAAAAATAAAATCCATATGATCATATTAATAGATGCTGAGAAAGTATTTGATAAAGTTCAACATCCATTTATGATAAAGGTCCTTGACATTCTTGGGATAGAATGAATATACATTAAAATAATAGAAGCCATATAAAACAAGTCCACAACCAATATCATTCTCAATGGTGAAAAGCTGAAAAGCCTTCCATTAAAATTTGGAACAAGACAAGGATATCCACTATCACCACTGCTTTTTAATATAATACTGGAAGTCTTAGCAAGAGCAATAAGACAAGAGAAATACATACAAGGAATCTAAATAAGATAGGAGAAAAGCTATCTTTTCTCAGGTGATATGTTTATATACATAAAGAACCCACAAAACTCTAAAGAAAAACTAATTACAATAATAAACCAGTTTAGAAAGTAGCAAAATGAACATATAAAAGTACAAAATGAACATAAAAATCACTAGTTTTCATATATGAAAACAATCTAACTGAAGACAAAGAAGTTAAGAAAACCAACCCATTTAAATTCGTACCAAAAAAATCAAATACCTGGGAATAAACCCAACAAAGTAGGGGAAAGAACTGTACAAAGAAAATTATAAAATATTGTGAATATAAATAGAAGACTGAGGGAAATGGCAAACATCCCCCATTCATGGATTGGAAGAATTAACATTATCAAAATGGCCATCCCATAAAAAGCAATTTACAGATTCAATACATTTCCAATAACAATCTCAATGTCATTATCAAAGAAATAGAACAAATATTGATGAAATTTACATGGAGTGAAAAAAAATCTCAAAAAGCCAAAACTCTCCTGACTAAAAAGGGGGAGAAATATAAAAAATATAGTACAAATCCATTGTAATTAAAACAAATCCATTGTACTGGAACAAAACAGACACACAGACTATTGGAGACCACTAAGTCTTGGAGTCTGAGACAAGGAAAATATCTAGGTCATGGCCAGAAGACTGGTCATGGCTAAAAGATTGATCAGCATTTGTTGGAAGATTGGCCCATGTACAAATCAGGATATTCTTTCTTGTGCCATTGATACCACTGCTTAGGGAATAAAATAGATTAGAAGGGAGAGCTTTGTAGCCTGATAATGCAGAACCTTGATGGTGAAAGTGTGCCTGTATAAGGACAAATACTAAAAGAATGATTCATTGTCTAATAACTATCAAGGAGGGGAGGGGGCTGTTTGTATCAATAAAAATGAGTTGTTCCTGGCACTCAATATGCTTGAACCCAGAGTAAGAGGCCTTGTATCCCTGGGGTCCACTTAAACTATTTTGGTCTGTCATTTCTTTATCTCTTGGTTCTTTCAGTGCCTCTCCTCAACCCTATTCATGGGAGCTGGACTCCAGCAAGTGGCACCTGAAAAGGTGTCTGAGGAAGGCTACAGCTCTGCCTGAGTGGAGGAAAACTTGGAAGAGACACATCAGCTGATTTGATAGCCAAAGATAAGACTCCTGAAAAAGCAGGGAAAGTCTTCAGAATGCCTAGGGAAACAAATAAATCAAAATTAATGTAAAAAGCCCAAGTATGCCAAGTTTCTTAAAATTTTGCTGAAAGGTTATAGTGTGAAAGTGCACACATCATCCATTCAAGAACTCTTTCATGTTGTAGAAGGTAATTGTTCTTGTTTCCTACAACAGGGGACATTAGATATAAAATAATGAAAGGGAATGGTTAGATGAGAATTGCTCACTATGAAGGGGAGTTATTCTGCTATCAGTTTGGTCATTATGTAATGTCGTCTCCTTGACATTAAAACCTTTCAGGGAGAGGAGGATTTATTTATTCTTGGAGTCCAGTGAAGATGAAAAAGTTTTCATAAGTCCAAAGGAGCCAAGCCATAATTCAGCCGGTTCTTGTCATCCTACCCCTCCTGCACTGCCACCATAGTAGGGGGTGCAGTTGAGACCCAAAAGTAAGACTACTATCTCCAATAGATTTTGAGCCACTCATAGTAAAATGTTTCATAAAAAACAATTGGAGGGAGAAATGCTTCAAGCTTTTCCAGTTAATTATTTGAGGAGGCCAGGGTCCCTACCACTCGAATTTTGTCGTTTATTTTTAAGAAAACTTTAAAAAGTATTTCTCCAAAATGTTATTCAAAGCTTATTCACAATTGTTAAGGTTATGGGAAATGGGTATAATTTGACTGCATGAGACTTAAATGTTCTTATCAAAAAGTTGCCATCCAATGCAGCTGGCTTTTGGGGGACTGTGCCTGGTCTCGGCAAGCAGCTGCCTGCACCTTTTGCTCCAGTGTTGATATCATTGGCATGCCTCTGATGCCTTCCTTCTGTAGGGGACTGGACATTCCTTTTGTCCACCTTGAGATATTGTTTTGATCTATTCTATAGCTTAAAAAAACATTCCCCTGTGTCTCCTACAAAATGCTTATTGGATGAGAAAAGTCTTCTAAATTGTTTATTGAGTCTGTAAAAACTTGAGTTTCTTATTAAAATTAATTAACCATCCTGGAAAAAAATATAAAGTGAAAATACAACTTTGCTGAATTAATTCCCAAACTTCGGATTTTGATCAAAGTCTAAAAATGAGAAACTGTAAAAATCTACTTATTCTCCTATCCTTAGAAAAGAGTGTTCTTTTTTTGTCTTAAGAATGTGCTTGGTGAAAGCCAGCGCACATTGAAAGGTGGAAAGGGCGTACAGAAGTGCACCCAGTGGAAAAGGACCCAGAACACCACACTCCGAAACCTGGAAAAGCCCGGGA
>JAGFMF010012087.1:0-40438 GCA_019455555.1 Galemys pyrenaicus | reverse complement strand
CCTGGCCCGGGTCCAGCCCCTCAGGCCTCGGCGTCCTCCCCACGTGCCTGAGCAGGATGACGGGGCAGCCGAGCTCCAGCTTCGCTCTCCTCCAGGGGCTGACCTGGTCCTGCTCTCTCCCCATGGCCCCAGACGTTCGTCTCCTTCCCAGGAGAAGCTGCAGCTCCCACCCGCTGAGCAGAGTCTCTCTCCTGGGTGGCGTCACGTCCCGACACTCCCTTTGCCCTCGAGCGTGGACACGTCTGCGCGTGTCTAACTTCACCCCTCAGGAGCGTCCTGTCGCACGTATGAGCTTGTCTGCAGCGCGCTGAGGAGCGCTGAGGACACATGGGCTGCCGCTGACCGAGAGGACCCTGCNNNCCGTGTGACCGTGGGGGTCTTGCACTGACTGAGGCCGTGTCGAGTGACAGCTCATGTCTGCGTCCACCGTGGCCTCTTCCCTTCCCGTGTGTGGCTTCAGCTCGCGGCCAGCACAAGTGAGGGAGAAAGTGCAGCCCCCTCCTGCCTCTGGGTGGTCTCTGGCCGGGCTCAGTGAGATTCCTGCTGTGGTGTGTGGGTCTGTGGGCCCAGGCGACGTGGTCCGCACCTGTTCTAGGTCTACTGGGGGCACTTCCTCAGAGCGGGCCCTGGACGCCTCTAAATTCTGACCTCCTGAGGCAGTCACTGTGCCGCTGTTTTAGGTGCTTCTGTGGAATCCGTGTGGTCAAACCATAACCCTCAGGACACGCAGTCAGGTCTGCTCACACCCCAGCGCCTCTCATTCTGCATCAGACACTCTGATATCAGTGAGGAAGCCCCAGCCCTGTGTCTCTGCCCCTGAGTCCTGACCTGCGCCCTGTGGTGCCAGCGCCCCCTGCTGGCCCTGGTCCCAACCAGCCCTCCTGTCCCTCAGGTCTGAGTCTGGTCACCCTCGCTGCCTCTCTGTGATCACAGCCGTGTCCTCGGGTCATTGCTCAGCTCAGGTGCGTGAGGCCGGCAGGTCCCGTCCTGGGGAGCTGCCCCTGCACAGGGAGGTGATGGAGACAAAGGAGGTGTCCACAGCTGATGGACACTCTGATGTCTGTGATTAAAAAGGGAGTGACCAAGGGGAGCTCAGCTGACGACAGACCTGAGCAATGTATCAGCCATTCCCATTGACCACTCATGGCCCCACGGCAGAGAGTGACCTGACGTGACCAGACACCACACAGAGACCATAGAGATGATGCTAGGGGCCACCTGGGTGAGACGGGGTGAGAGGTGGTTCCCACAGGACAGCTATGCACTTGACAAACATCAGTTTAAATGAGAAGAGAGAGTGAAAATTGAACATGAGTGGTGACCTGTGGGAAACTTAAATGTGGAAATTGGGAGCAAGTGTAAGGTCAGGAGGGAAGTGAGAATGGGGTTTAGACTATTTTGAATAATCTCCCACAGATGCTCCTTTTACAGAGAAAAGTTGTGGATCTCGAGGGTAGACCAGAAGCTGAGTGATCACAGACTCACACTCACTCACACGCACACCAAAAGTGGGACGATGAAGAAACTTCATGACACTGGGAACAGTTGAGGTCTAGGACCTGAGGAGTCTCAACTGTGAGCAGACAGAGTCGCCTCCATTTGTGGGCAAAAGGAACATGGGGAGTGGGAGCCTCTCAGAGAAGAGCAGGGGTCCCTGAGGAGCTGAGGATTGGTGAGGGAGCCCCACACAGGAAGACCCTGCCCCCACCCTGCACCTGCTCCTGGCTCAGCTCTGAGCTCTGAGCCTCCTGCACCTCCCGCTGTCCCTGGCCCCTGGGTCCTGAACATGCCCCAGGGACCTCCCAGCCCTCCCTCCTGTGCCTGCAGGTTTGTGTCTGGGCTCAAATGTGCTTTCCTCACTGTGTATCCTGCACAGTAATACACGGCTGTGTCCTCGGGCCTCAGGCTGTTCATCTGCAGATACAGCGAGCTCTTGCCGTTGTCTCTGGAGATGATGAATCGGCCCTTCATGGAGTTTGCATACCATGTATTATCACCATTAGAATTAATAGATGCAACCCACTCTAGCCCCTTTCCTGGAGCCTGGCGGACCCAATTCATGTAGGCTTTGCTGAAGGTGAATCCCGAGGCTGCACAGGAGAGTTGGAGAGACCCCCCGGGCTGCACCATGTCTCCCCCAGACTCCACCAGCTGCTGCACACACTGGACACCTGCAAACACAGACACAGCCCGTCAGGACACGGCTCTCGGCCACTGCAGCCCTCCTGCCCCTCCCTCCTCAGGTGTCCTGCTCCCAGGAATTACCCCCTAGCAGGGCCCCGAGGAGCAGCCAGCTCAGCCCATGCTCCATGGCGAGTGTCCGCATCAGTGCTGACCAAGTGGACCTGGATGCGGGCTGGGCTGCTGTGCAGACTGCAGGGCCGGGCGGGCTGGTTTTCAGCAGCAGGGGACGGCCCTATTTGCATGTGTGCTGCTATATAGCAGGCTCTGGTTGGGTCTGGGGCAGAGGAGCCCAGGGCGGGTCCTGGGACTTAGGGTCATCCCAGCACATAAGCAGGTGACTTATTAGGTGACAGAGCTGGGGATTCTGAACAACTGTCACTGTGTGATGCAGGCCCTGGTGCTGGTTCTCATAGGTGCAATGTGGGGCCTTTTTCTCAGTATATCTTTATAGGTTTTGGGTCAGTGCTTTCTCATGTGGGTTATCAGTAGATTTTATCTGTCATTTGTTGTGAGTCTTTGTTTTATGGATACTTTCTATCTCTGTACAGAAGCTTTCTTTTTTTAAAGATTTACCCACCTATGCACACAGAGCTGCAGTACAGGCCAGAGTCCACGGGAGGTGAGAGGATCCACCAGACAGAGTGGGGAACAGAACAGGCAGATTAGCCAAAACCCACTGCCGAGGGCAGCAGCGGGCAAGGCAGGAGAGTTCTGCTGCGCCATGTGGGTTCCCTCCCTGGCCGGCAAGGGATCAAACTTGTGCTGCAGTGGCTGCGTTTTGCTTCATAGTGCGGTGCTTAACCCACTGCGCCACCAGGGAGGCCCCAGAAGCTTTTCAATTTAATCTCAGCCTTTATTTATATTGATCTTCACTTATCTGACCCAGGAGAAAAGTCCCTGGACACCAGGGGCAGCGCTGGGCTGTGCTGACCAGCACCTGGACCTTGGCTACTGCAGCCCTGTCACATGCTCAGGTCCAGGAAACAGCAGCGTCCACCACAGAGGCAGAGCAGACCAGAGGTGTGTTTGTGTAGTGTTACACTGCCCACCTGAGAAAGGATGGGTCTGTAATGAGCAGCACGAGGACAGGACTGAGGGCGTGGTCCTAAGACAAACACACAGAGGTAGAAACACACGCTGGACAGTCCGTGACACGGGACATGGAGACACAACACAGCCTCCCTCAAACCAGGTAGATAAACTCTTATGTCTGATGCTCAACTGAGCCCAGAGGGGAGGAGCTGAGGGGAGAGGAGAGAGGGCCCATGGCGCAGGGTTTGGGGTCTGGTCCTCGTGCTGGGCAGGGACTAAAGGACACATGTGTTTGGTTTGCACCTGTAGCCTGCGGCAGGTACAGAGATATAAACGAGCTTCCTCCATGACCATGTGCACAAACGTGTCCACACAGAGATAACGCGGAGACCAAACCCATCACCTGCTCTGGTCACAGCTGCAGGCACCTGGAATATCCTCACGTGAAGAGCCTGAGAACCTTTAACATGTGGGGACCGTGGGGACACTATGGCCGACTGAGGTCAGTGAGGACATGACATAAGAACACACGTTACACCAGAGATGAGAACTTGGACTCGCACCTGCGTCCCTGGACCAGCAGACGCACACACGCAGGACAGCACCGTCGGGGCTGCGCCACTGGCAGAAGAGGGCAGAGGAACCACCTCTCATTGTAGCTGAAGCAGCCACCCCTCTGTGACAAGTGACCCCAGAGCCCGCAGGAGGCAGGAGGAAAGAACCCTGGAACAGAGACATGGAACGCAGGGGAGACCATTTCCAGTGAGCAGCACGGAAGAGCTGGCGACTGAGAGTAAACGAAGGACAGCGTCTCAGGTCCCTCGGAAAAGGGCAGAACACGATGAGCAGCAGATCGGGGAGCAGGTGCGGTGAGAGCTGCTGGCAGAGACACCCGGCAGGTGCACAGGCGTGTGGCCACTGATGCTCCTGAGGGGGTGACACGCTGTGGGCACCCCCCCCCTCGAGCTGCAGCTAGAGAGACAGGACCTGGAGGAACCAAGGGCAACGAGAAAGCTGAGAAGTAAAGCGAAGTCCCCGCAGAGCACGGGGTGTGGCTCGTGAGCCCAAACTCCAAGGGAGCCGCGTGCCCGTCTTTCATGCCACGTCCGTGAGGAGGAGGTTTGTGGGGCCAGCGGGACCTGATGCTGCAGCAGATGGACACACAGATGGAGACCAGAGCAGACCCTGACAGACAGACCAGAGACCCCAGCACAGTCTCAGCAAACCGGGTCTCCAACACGCCAGAGGAGCATACGTCAAGCCTGGGAGAGACAGAGGGGTCCAGCCTGAGAGCAGAAGTGCATCCCTGGGTGAGCGATGTGGGGACACCCACAGGGACGGAGGACCCCTCCAGGACAGACAGACGTCAGTGCACCGCGTGCAGGCTCGAGCCTCATGTCTTGCGGGAGGGGGTGAAGGGGCTTCGGTGTTCTATGAAAGTTGTTTGCTCTCTTCCTGCCAGTTCCCTTCTGGGTATTTCTGATCATGGACGTATCTCCCGCGGGCCACACGCGAGGAGCTTCCCTGACCTGTGGCCTGCACTGCTCTGAGGGCGTCAGCTGTTTGCAGAATTTACAGTTTTCACTTAACAGTCTAGAGACAGTCCCCCCTGGCTGTGTCACTTGTGTTGTGCACATCCAGGTCACGCCCACACTCATCGTTGTGACTGTTCCTCCCACGGTGACTGTCAGGCTTCGTTCTCGTGCACTTCACATTAGTGTCTGTGATTAATCCGATCTGATTTTTGACGTTTGTCGTCTGCCTGCGTTGCCTTTTCAGGGTGCGCAAATCCATCATCCCTTAGGAGTGAGAGCCCATCCTAACTGTCTGGGGGGGTCTCTTATAAGAGTCCCGTCCCTTAGGATTTGTCTCATCCACCAAAACATACCCTGGCAGTTTTACGATTGTTGCATTAAATCCACCATCGCTGTGGGGAGCACAGAAAGTTGACGTCAACCTCGACGTGGGACACCAGCTCGTGTACATTGCCTTGCTTACGTCTCACATGAGTTTCCTGGATTTCTGGATGAATCTTCCACATTTTACCAGATTTGTGTTTAGCTGTTCCATTCTGAGCTTGCTACTCTACTTTGTGTTATTCCTTTTACTGTCAACAAACCCCATGTGGACTATCTCCTGAGTGGACAGCAGCAATAACGAATCTGAGTAACGAGTGCAAGGAGCCGCTCTCTGTTCATCGTTGCAGTGGGAGCTGCTGACCTTCTGGAATCTCCTCTGTAGACTTCATGTCTGTGACACAGTCAGGTGTTATAGAGCGACCTTAATATAAAATGGGTTTCCCTGATTGGGTGCGTATGCGTGTGCTGAAATGGAAAAAAAAGGGAAAAGGACAGTCCACACACACATGACAGCAGAAGGAGGTACCCGAAAATGCAAGCATTGCAGCAGATCTGTGCTCCTGTTAGAAAACGGAGAATCCTCATAAGAGAAGGAGAAACGACGAGGGGAGTTTGCTCAGACACTACAGGGAGAAGATCATCCGCACTCTGTGAGCGGGTCTGTGCCGACCCCGGGGAGCACTGAACATAAAGGGACAGACACTCAGGAGCAGGAATCCCGTGAGGACAGTCAGGGAGGAGCAGAGAACCTGAGCCGCCAGCTCCAGCTGAGAGTGGAAAAGTGGCCAAAGTCTGCGCGAATCAACCACGGAATGTGCTGGTCTCCCTGAGCCCCAAGCCCTGCAGGGCAGCTCGTCCGGCCTCCCCTGTCTCCGGAGCCCACGGGAGGCCGTGCTGCAAGAACAGACCACGGTCAGCGTGAGGCTGGCACGACGCAGAGAGGACGTCAGCGCAGAGGGAGCCACAGACAGCGTCCTGACAGACAGACCCGAGCCCCAGCACAGTCTCAGCAAGCGAATCTCCCACACGCAGAGGCGCGAACGTCCTGCTGGGGAGACAGAGGGGTCCGGCCTGAGGGCAGACGTGCAGTCCCTGGGTGACAGACGTGGGGACACCCACAGAGACGGAGGGCCCACATCAGGAGAGTCACACGTCCGTGGAGCCACATGCAGGCCAAAGCCATTTGTCTACGTGCGATGAAGTCAGTTATGGCTCTGGCGGTTTATCGGGCTGTTGATTTGTTGTTGTCTGTTGTTATCATCACACTGAAGCATTTTCTTCACCTTCAAGGACACTCGGTGTAAACTTTCATGTCACCTGCACACACACAAATCCAGCTCTAGTCTCCGTGTCTCTCTCGCTCAGGTGCCTCGTGGCTGCAGCTCAGGCGTCGGCACTTTCTGGAGTGTCAGGAAAAGGGCCAATCTCCTGCCCCGCGGGGAGGGTCCTGCTGTCAGCACTGAAGAGTCTGGACTTGGTGTTGTCGGTCGTGCGACACGGTCAGCAAGTCCATGTTCTCTTAGTTGACTGGGCGTCACTGTGTCCCGAGCGGGTGTTCTTTCCTCTCTAGTTACTGTCTCATCTATGACGCGGTCTCCCTGATGTTGTCTTAGCCTGTTTCTGTGGACAACCAGGCGCCAGGCCGTCCACTCTCACTGTCCCCCGACTCAGGTCTGCTCACACCCCAGCGTCTCTCATTCTGCATCAGACACTCTGATATCAGTGAGGAAACCCCAGCTCCTGTGTCTCTGCCCCTGAGTCCTGACCTGCGCCCTGTGGTGCCAGCGCCCCTTGCTGGCCTTGGTCCCATCCAGCCCTCCTGTCCCTCAGGTCAGAGTCTGGCCACGCTCGCTGCCTCACTGTGTCCATAGTGACCATTGCCATGTCCTCGGTCACCACTCAGTGCAGGGACGGCCGGTCCGGGGCCGGTCAGAAGAGCTGGTCAGGGGCCTGTGGTGGGCTGTGGTCTGTGCTCAGGTAACCACTGCAGTGACCACGTGCAGCCTCCTTGCCCTTCCCCGGACACTGGTGGGTGAAGGCCCAACACAAGCAGAGGTGACAGAGCCTGAGAGGGCTCAGGTGGGGCAGGTCTGGGGCTTCCTCCTGGACCCGAGGCCTGCTGCTGCACCTGGATGGACACCTAGACAAGCAGGATCCGTCATCACCTGCGCTCCCCCCATACCCGTCTGGCCCGAGCCCTCCCTGTGTAGCCCAGCAGCAGGGCCCAGCCCCGGCCGCTCATCCCTCTGGACATGGCTCCCGAGACCTGAGCCTGCGGGAGCCGAGAGCCGGGCCCGGCCAGGGAGTGAGCAGAGCTGGGGTGTGCAGAGGAGGGGCCCGCCCTGCCGTGGGACCTGGCGGGGCCATGTCCTCCAGCTCTAGACTCACGGCCTTTCTCGGGCCAGTCCCTGCTGTGGGGCGGGACAGGGTCGCCAGTGGCCCTTCCTGTCCCCCGTCAGGACCTCGCCCTGCCCTGATGGAGGGTCAGAGCAGGAGCTGGGCTGTGGGCAGGGCTGTGACTCACCAACTGCTTCTCACATCAGTTATTAGGGCCAGAGAGGGGCCAGGCTCTGACTGGACAAGGACGTTCCGAGGGTCAGGCTGGGCCAGGCACGAGCTCAGGAAGGGCTGGGACCAGGAAGGAGGAGCACACGGTGGGTCCCATGGTGAGAGCATCTGGGGTGATGACGGGGAGTCAGGGCCTGTTCAGCGAGAAGGAGATTCCTGGGTTTGGGTACCAGAGATTTGGACTTATTTGGGCATTTCTGGAACACATTTGGGGTTCGGGGAGGTCAGAATTCTCATGGGCACATATGGGGTCTCCGCAGAGAATGGGCCCTCCCCCACTCTGTTTTGGCAGATTCATTTCTTTGAACACCTCCATATGATGAGGTGCTGGGCCTTCTGCTGTGCTTGGGCTGTGCTGATGGACAGCCCACCTGCACTACGTCACAGGGATGTAATTCTGACCAGGGGGAAGACCAGAGTCCAGTGTGTTCTGGTTCTGAAGAAACTGAACAGACACTGGGAACTGGATATGGTCTAGGCCCTCGGAGTCTCAATTGTGAACAGAGCCTCCTCCTTGGGGGCTCCCAGGAACATGGGGAGTAAGAGACTCTCAGAGAAGAGCAGGGGTTCCTGAGGAGCTGAGGTCTTGCAGAGGGAGCCCCACACAGGAAGCCCCTGCCCCCACCCTGCACCTGCTCCTGGCTCAGCTCTGAGATCTGAGCCTCCTGCGCCTCCTGCTGTCCCTGGACCCTGTGTCCTGAACATGCCCCAGGGACCGCCCAGCCCTCCCTCCTGTGCCTGCAAGTGTGTGTCTGGGCTCACATGTGCTCCCCTCTCTGTGTGCCTCTTGCACAGTAATACACGTCCGTGTCCTCGGGCTTCAGGCTGTTCATCTGCAGATACAGCGAGCTCTTGCCGTTGTCTCTGGAGATGGTGAATCGGCCCTTCACGGAGTCTGGGTACCATGTGCTACCACCATTAGAATTAATAGATGCAACCCACTCTAGCCCCTTCCCTGGAGCCTGGCGGACCCAGCCCATCCAGTAGCTGCTGAAGGTGAATCCCGAGGCTGCACAGGAGAGTCTGAGAGAACCCCCGGGTCGCACCAAGTCTCCCCCAGACTCCACCAGCTGCTCCGCACACTGGACACCTGCAAACACAGACACAGCCCGTCAGGATACGGCTCTCGGCCACTGCTGCCCCTTCTGCCCCCCCCCCTCCTCAGGTGTCCTGCTCCCAGGAATTACCCCCTAGCAGGGCCCCGAGGAGCAGCCAGCTCAGCCCACGCTCCATGGCGAGTGTCCGCGTCATGCTGGCCGGGTGGACCTGGATGCGGGCTGGGCTGCTGTGCAGACTGCAGGGCCATGCGGGCTGGTTTTCAGCAGCAGGGGACAGCCCTATTTGCTTGTGTGCTGCTATATAGCAGGCTCTGGCTGGGCCTGGGGCAGAGGAGCCCAGGGTGGGTCCTGGGACTTTGGGTCTTCCCAGTATATAAGCAGGTGCCTTATTAGGTGACAAAGCTGGGGACACTGAGCACCTGTCACTTGTGTGATGCAAGCCCAGGTGCTGTGCCCCCAGGTGCACTGTGAGGTCTCCTGTGTGGCCAGGACCCGTGTCAAGTTTGGGTGTGTGACTGTTGGTGAACGTCAGTTATCAGTTGTTTCTGCCCTCACCATTAGCTCAATGACTCACCTCTGTGGGCCTTCACAAGGCCTGAGGCTGCACTGAGGTGGGATGTGGTGTCTCACCTGGGCTGAGACCCTGAGCATAGAGGGGGCGTCACAGCGATGCCAGTGAGGAGCAGAGGTGGACAGCAAAGGGGAGAAGGACGCTGTGGGCAGGAGCAGAGCAGAGGCATCGGCAGAAGCTGAGGCACAAGAGGAAGCAGCAGAAGCAGCATCAGTGAAACGGGTAGAGGCGGAAGATGAAGGTTCACCGGGGGCTGGAGCTGCAGTCCCTGCCGTGAACCTGGTCGCCTCTGGTGCAGAGAGACGATAAATCCTGAAAAAGCCACCACGGCCCCAGGACCCCTCCTGACCCTCTGCCAGATCATAGAGACCCGGCCCCACGACAGGGGTGGTGCAGCCCCAGCTGAAAACCATGTGAGTTCCATGAACTGGGAGGGGGCCTGTGTGACGAGCGTCTCCCTGTGGCAGGTGCCATGGGGGGGCGTCAGGACAGGGCAGCAGGGGAGGGTGGTCAGTACCTTTTCAGCCCCTCTGCCCAGTGCGCTGCCCCTGGGGTGGGTCCGGAGTGTGGGCCTGATGAGCACGGACACCGGGTGAGGGACCCACACGTCTATCCACACAGGTCCCGTCCCTGCTGGTCATCTGGTGTCCATCATCCCAAAGGCCTCTCAGCCCCATGTCTCTGTGACGAAGCTCAGGACTGAGCTCAGGTGCGCAGGGCTGCAGGCCACGTGGAGCTCGGTCCTGGGACAGGCAGAGTCCAGGGCCTGGAGGGGCTTGGCCCTCGGAGGTGCAGCCGTGAGGAGCCAGCTCCGCAGGAGACGCAGACTCGGGGTGCTGTGGGGCGGGCCCTCCCTGCCTCATCCCCGAGGACACTCAGGCACACCCGGACGCGTGAGGGCGCGGACGGTGGAGCCGCAGGGTCGGGCGCGCGAGCACAGTGAATCCGTCGTGGTGAGTGCGCGGTCACGGCTGTCAGTCGACAGTAAGGCAGACTCAGCACAGTCCTCCTGCGGGGCCCTCGTGGGGGCTTGGCGCGGCTCTGAGGGGCAGAGCGGGAGGTGCTGACCGCGGCCGGCCTGTGTGTGGTCCTGTCCGCTGCGCCGGAGCCTGAGTCAGGCCGGTCTGCAGACCGAGAGGGACGAGAGAGCAGCGCCGCGGGGTCTGTGCCTGCAAAGCAGCTGTCTGCTCGTTGGGCTCAGAATGCAGGCGACGAGCGCTCAGGCGCCGCCGAGGGCGCGGCGGCCTGACGCCCCCAGAGGGGCCGGCCTGCGCGGAGACCTGCGCAGACACCAGTCCCGGCGGCGGCTCGGAGCCGCCCGGAGACGCCCGCGGGGACGGCACAGGCTCTGCCTGACGTGGCGCTGGGGCGCGGGCGCCGGCGGCTAGTTACTTTCTCCTCAGCGCTTATTTACTGGCCTGCAGCGTGTCAGCGGTCACGTCTGGGCGCCGTTCTCTCCTCTGCGGGCAGTCCGGAGCTCCCCCAGTCGCCTGCGCCGTCTCCGCAGCCCCTCTGCTCCTCCCTCTGTCCGTCCCTCCGCGCCCGGACACGCCGCCTGGCTGGTCGCCCAGCCCAGGCTGGAAGATGCCGGGCCCGTGGCCCCTCCGCTGGGGTCAGGCTCGGCGCGAAGTGGCCCGAGCAAGGCTCCAGCGCCCGCGGGCCTCCCGCCCCGGCCAGCACAGGCCCACGCGGACAGCCCGGGCAGGCTGTCCTGGGGCCTCGGAGGCGGTCTGCGCGCAGGACCCGTGTGGCTGCGCGCAGGACCCGTGTGGCTGCGCGCCGTGCGCCCCACTTTGCCAGCTGCTGTTTCCTGAGTCCCGGGACGGGTGGGGTCTTTGCGCGTGGCTCTCGTGCAGACGGACACACACTCCTGCCCCGTCCCCTCACGTGCCTCCCTCTGCTCAGCGAGCACGTCCAGCTGCACTGACAGCGGAGGGCAGCGGCGGCTCATCGTGTCCGCACAGGCATCGAAGGGCTTCGGCTCTCCCGGAGGAGGGCGCTCTGCCGGGCCGCGAGGGACCGTCACTGAGACGTGTCCTTGGCCCCGTGCTTCAGGGGTCTCGTCACATTGCCTCAGGCGAGTCGCTCCTGGCACAGGCCCTGCGGGAGCTGCTGTGCGGACAGCCGGCCAGGACGCGGTGCTGGACGTGCCTCCAGAGGAGGGCCTGGGCTCTGCTGGCCGGAAGGACTCAGGGCTCAGGCTGCGCCAGGGAGAGCTCAGGGAGGCTGGACCGGGAAGGAGGCGCTGCCGGCGGGTCCCATGGTGAGAGCCTCTGTGGGCACGGGGGGGTCAGGACTCTGGGAGCAGAGGCGTTTCCAGATTTGGGTGTGAGGACCCGGAAACTCGGGCTCTCCTCGCACGGCCACAGGTCAGCGGCCCTGGCGCGGGCAGCTCTGTCTCCCCTGGTGCCAGCAAACTCCGGGGTGACCCGAGCCCCTTGGTGGGAGCGGTCGTGACTGTGGCAGGGCGGGTGGAGGGCAGCGGTCAGGGCCGTGGGTCTCTGTGTCCAGCACGGCCTGAGCCTCTGCCGTTGGCTCAGCAAAGGTTGTGACACTCGAGGCCCCAGATCCTCCTGCGTCCCCTCAGCAGTGGGCTGCCCGGCCTGGGCGCTCACACAGGTGTCCCTCAGGCCCCTGGGCATTTCTGGAGAGCCACGGGGTTTGGGCAGTAGACGCAGTGTGAGGACTGTGGGGTCTCCAGTGGGACGGGCCGTTCTCACTCTGGGTATTCACAGACTGACTCAGCTTGTGGACAAGGCCGCTGAATCTCAGCTGTCCTTGGGGCCCGTGATCTCAGCCCCACCTGCACCAGGTCACAGGGATGAGGACTGACCAGGGGGAAGGTGAGTGTCCAGGTTTTGAGGAAACTGCACGACACTGGGAACTGGTGAGGGTCTAGTACCTGGTCGTCTCATCTGTGAGCAGACAGAGTCACCTCCTACTTGGGGGCTCCCAGGAACGTGGGGAGTGGGAGCCTCTGAGAGACGAGCAAGGGGTCCCTGGGGAGCTGAGGTCCTGAGAGGGAGCCCCACACAGGAAGCCCCTGCCCCCACCCTGCACCTGCTCCAGGCTGAGCTCTGAGCTCTGAGCCTCCTGTGCCTCCTGCTGTCCCTGGACCCTGGGTCCTGAACATGCCCCAGGGACCGCCCAGCCCTCCCTCCTGTGCCTGCAGGTTTGTGTCTGGGCTCACATGTGCTCCCCTCACTGTGCCTCTTGCACAGTAATACACGGCCGTGTCCTCGGGCTTCAGGCTGTTCATCTGCAGATACAGCGAGCTCTTGCCATTGTCTCTGGAGATGGTGAATCGACCCTTCACGGAGTCTGCGTAGTTGGTGCTATCACCATTACCATTAATTTCTCCAACCCACTCTAGCCCCTTCCCTGGAGCCTGGCGGACCCAGCCCATCCAGTAGCTGCTGAAGGTGAATCCCGAGGCTACACAGGAGAGTCTGAGAGAACCCCCGGGTCGCACCAAGTCTCCCCCAGACTCCACCAGCTGCTCCGCACACTGGACACCTGCAAACACAGACACAGCCCGTCAGGATACGGCTCTCGGCCACTGCTGCCCTCCTGCCCCTCCCTCCTCAGGTGTCCTGCTCCCAGGAATTACCCCCTAGCAGGGCCCCGAGGAGCAGCCAGCTCAGCCCACGCTCCATGGCGAGTGTCCGCGTCATGCTGGCCGGGTGGACCTGGATGCGGGCTGGGCTGCTGTGCAGACTGCAGGGCCATGCGGGCTGGTTTTCAGCAGCAGGACACGGCCCTATTTGCATGTGTGCTGCTATATAGCAGGCTCTGGCTGGGCCTGGGGCAGAGGAGCCCAGGGCGGGTCCTGGGACTTAGGGTCATCCCAGCATATAAGCAGGCAGTTTATTAGGTGACAGAGCTGGGGATTCTGAACAACTCTCACTGGTGTGATGCAGGCCCAGGTCTTGTGCTCACAGGTGCACGTGGGGTCTTCTTTTCTGAGTTTTTTATTTTTCTAAGCTGTCCTTTTTGAGATGTGTTATGTGCAAATATTTTCTTCCATTCTGTAGTCAGTCTTTTTGTAATACTCATAGTTTCTTTCATTGTACAGAATTTTTTAGTTTGATGTGACCCCCTCTTTACATTTGTTTTTATATCTCTTCCTTGGATGTTGGTTCCCAAGCCTGGAGCTGATGCTGCTCTGTGAACCTAACTCTGCCCGTGTCCCGCAGCCCTATCACATGCGTCATCGTGGCTTCCAATGTGCCCATGACAGAGGGCTAGCTCAGGAAAATTAGTTTTTTTATGCAACGGTATATTGTTTAATAAATAAGATTGAATCATGCAATTTCCAACATATGGACAGGACCGAAGGCATGGTCCTGAGACAGACACATGGAAGCAGAACACACGCTGGACGGCCCGTGACACGGAACATGGAGACACAACACAGCCTCCCTCAAACCAGGGCTAGATAAACTCTTGACATCTGAGCTCAGCGGAAGCCCAGAGGGGAGGAGCTGAGGGGATGGGAGGGAGGGCCCATGGCGCGGGGTGGGGAGCTGGGCCTGTGCTGGCAGGGGGAAAGGACAGTTTTGTAGATGTTTGAACCTAAAAACTGTGTGACAGATACAGACATGTAAAGTGCTTCCGGGTGTTTCCCTGGTGGCACAAGGGATGAGCGCCACACCGTGGGGCCTGCAGCCGCTGCAGTGAGAGTGCAATCCCCAGCCAGGGAGGGGCCCGCAGGCACAGCAGACTCTTTATCTCCCCACTGCCCACTCCCCTCAGCAGTGTGTTTCAGTTGATCTGCCCGTTCTGCTTCCTGCTCTGTGTCTGGGGAGTCCTCACACCCCCCCCCACCGGGCTGTACCCCAGTTCTTGTTCATAAATAAATATTACAAAGATCTAACCCGTGCTCCCCTCCATAACACGTGTGCAGTCGTGTGTCCAAGCAGGGGGACGCTGCGGTCGTCCATGACCTGCTCCCAGCACGTGTCGTGAACTGAAACACCCGCGCAAGCAATCGCCGACGTCTGTGTGATATGCGGCACGCCGCCGACGGGCAGCTGGTGGGGACAGGACGAAATGTCACATGCAGACCGCAGAGCACGGCCTCGGACTTGCCGGGCCCCGCGGCCCAGCGACACCACCAGGGAAGGACCGCGGGTCGGGACCACAGCGCCGGCCAGAGAGGGCTGAGGTGCAGCCGATCGATCACTAAAATGTGAACAAATAACCCAAAGCCTATAGACAGAAGGAAATAATACAAGTTGGAATAGAAATTAATGAAACACAGGTGAAAAAGACATCTCACATGAGTAATGAAATAAAAGCTGGTAACTGAAAAAAATAAACAAAAACTCCTGTTTAAAAAGTGGGAAGAAGTGCTAAGAAGTAGAGTCAGGAGTGAACAGAAGTTACATTGAACACCCCAGTATACAGGGTCACGCTGTGCGCTGCGGGTGTGCGCACCGCACGTCGGGAGAGCGGGAGGAAACGGACAGCCGTGGACTCAACACCCTCCCGATGGACTCAAGGACACAGGACACCTGAGCTGGACACGCGGACATCAGGGGGGAAGCCCCAGCCCTGCGTCTGCCCCTGGTCTGGACCTGCGCCCTGTGCTGCAGTGCCCCCTGCTGGCCCTGGGTTCTACCCCGCCCTGCTGTCCCTCAGGTCAGAGTCTGGCCACACTGGCCGCCTCCTGTCCACAGTGATGTGTGGCCATTTCCTTGGGGTACAGTACAGCTCAGGTGGGGCTGGTCTGTCTTTGGGTCAGCAGAGCTGGTCAGGGGCCTGGAGTGGGCTGTGGTCTGTGCTCCACGTGACCCACCGCAGTGACCATGTGTGGCCTCCCTGCCCTTCCCAGAACACTGGCGGGTCCAGGCCCAACACAAGCAGAGGTGACAGCCTGAGTGAGAGGGCTCAGGTGGGGCAGGTCTGGGGCATAACCAGCCCTGGACCAACTCCAGCAGCTGCCCCTGGACGGACACCTGGACAAGCAGGATCTGTCATCACGTGCGCTGACCCCACACCCTCTGGCCCGAGCTCTCCCCTGGGGGAGCCCCAGGAACCCAACCCGCCTGCTCATCCCCTCTGGTCACAGCTCTCCAGACCTGAGTCTGCGGGATCGAGAGCCGAGCCGGCCAGGAGTGACCAGAGCTGGGGTGTGCAGCGGGGCTGGCCCTGCAGTGGGTCTGACAGGACCATGTCCTTGAGCTCTGGCTCATGGCCTCCTTGGGGACAGTCCCTGCTGTGGGGACATAGTGACAGGTGGCCCTGCCTCTGTCCCCCATTCAGGGCCCCAGTCCTGCTTGGGACAGGAGGGGAGGGGTCAGTGTGGGGAGCTGGAAGGGGCTGTGGGCAGGGGGGATGTCAACTTTATCAACTGCTGTTTCGGCATCTACTAATGGGGTTCAGAGGGAGGGACGGGCTCTGAAATGATGTGTGGGGCCCCTGGACACTTTCACCCAGGCTCCACGGATGAGCCCAGCACCATCCACACAACTGTGGCTGCTGCAGGCGCCTGTTCCCTGCGGCTCCCGCGGGTGCACCACATAGCCCGACGTGCTGCCCAGCCTGTGGCCAGCAGCCCTGAGGGCCTGGCCTGCAGGACTTGCGGCGCGGGGCTTGTGCGCCAGGGCGCTTTGCTCCTTCTAGACCCACTTGGCCGAGCCCTGTGCTTAGCAGGAGGCACGAGTGTGGGGCTGTCATGGGGCGCTCCAGGAGCTCCACATCTAGCACGGTCAGTTGGGCAGGGACCTGCTGGGGAGAGACACCCCCTTACAGGATGCTCCTGGACCCGCCAGGCCCGCCCATGCCACAGACAGTCAGTCCAGGCCCGCGCCCTTTAGTGCCAGGTGGGCAGCGCTCACCGTGTGCGGGCAGCCGGGGTCCTGGGGACGGGTGCTCTGGCCCACCCAGTGCTCACCAGGGCTGCCCCTCCTCGTCTGATGTCTGCGGTGGAGTCAGCCGGTCGTAGGGTGGTCCCCAGATGGGGGCCCCTCCCCAGGTCCTGCCCTCCCTGTCCCATGGGGAGGGGGTGGCCTGTGTCAGGAAAGTCTGAGCCCCCCAGCAGCCCCAGGGCCCCAGGGAAGGCCCCGGGCTTGGGTCTGGCTGGGTCTGCTGTGGCCCACACTGCAGGCTTCCTAAGAGGAGGGCCCCTGGGGGCCGCTCCTCCGCTGGGCGGCTCTACAGGGCCTCTTCCCAGCTGCAGACCCACCTGGTGGAAGAGGGGAAACTGCCCTGGAGCCCCCTGACACAGGCCCCACCCCCCAGGGCCCCTGGAGGCAGGGGGAAGTGCCCTTTTCTGCCCCGGCCTGCTGGGCGCGCGGGAACCACCTAAAGAGAATGAATACACAAACAGGGAAGGCAGGGCAGGAAGGCAAGTCAAGGATTCTGATCAAGCCTTCGTCTTTATTATAAGGGGCAGGGGTATATATTCACTTGGAGGGGCGGAAGAAAGGGGGAAGGGAGAAGGTTTGAATTTTAGCTGGCAGGAGGTTTCCGGGTGGGATGTTTGCGATTTTAGGCCAGGCCTCCTTTAAAATGGAAATCCTTTTGTTCTCCTGGCGCCCTGACCTAGAGGTGGGAGACAGGTGAGACCGGACTGTTTGCAGTTCTGGCTCCCGACACTTTTCTGCAGCAGCCCCGGAGCGAGGTTCCTGCACTGGGGCCCCCTGGGCTATGTCTCTGTCCCTGCGCGCAGCGGTATGTGGCCATGTCTGCGGGCTCTGTGCTGGACACAGTCAGGGTGACCTGGTTCCGGGAGGTGTCCTTGGAGATGGCCAGCCGGCTCCGCAGCGACCGGCTGTAATGCTTATCGTCGTCCCACCAGACAGTGGCCTCCCACTGCAGTGCCTGGCTCGGCGCTGCCGCACCCAGCCCACACCCACGCTGGAGGTGCCCAAGGAGAACCCCGAGAAGGAGCAGGTCAGTGTTAGGGTCTCCGACGGTGTCACCAGCCCGGGCCCCGACTCCTGCAGCCGCACCTGGGACAGGACACCTGCGGACAAGGGGGACCCGTCAGTCACCTGCGCGCACCCCCCGCACAGACCCCGGCCTGGCCCAGCCCTCACCTGGGAGAGCCCCCAGCAGGCGGAGGACCAGACCCCACCGGCTCATCGTGTCTGCACGCTGCACCTCCCAGACTGAGCCTGCGTGACGAGCGGCAGCTGGGCAGGGTGACTGACCAGAGCGAGGGATTTGCATGTGGCACCGTCCCTGTAAGTGGGGCGGGCAGAGTCAGCCCCTCCAACCCTCACAGCCCTGTCCTCACACAGCTGTGTGCACAGGCACAGGGCTGGGCTGGGCAGGGCCGCGGGGGAGGCCCCTGCGTCCGGAGAGAGGAGGGGACTCTGCATGAATCACTGGCCGTCCTTGTCGGCTCTCGGGATTTACAGCGCATGTTAGAGGTGCTGTTTGTGTGTGTGAAGTCTCAGCAGGCCCTGTGTTGAATCCCCATCCTAAGAGAGACCCCACCAGCCACCGTGCCAGCCCCCTGTGCCCCAGCAGGGAGGCGGCCTTCAGAGGGAGATGCCCCTCCTGCAGCACCTGCTGTTGGCAGTGTTGGGTGCAGAGGGGGACATGGGGCAGTCCCTGGCTCATCTGTGCCAGCGAGAGAGGACTGTGGAGTGAACCAGGCCCTTCCCCGGCCTCTCCAACCTCCCATGGGCTGGCGGGGTCCAGCGTGTAGGCCTCAGAGGACACAGGCTCTCTGTCTGTGGTGGCACCTGTTTCCAGGGATGGATGAGGCCCTGGCCCTGGCCCTGGCCCTGGCTGACCATTCTCCCCAGAGCCTTGGCAGACAGGACTCTGTGTCAACAAAGCCGTGTTTGTCAGAACTTCTTTGTGGGCTGCATTTTTCATGAATTTCTCATTGACTCACCAGCAACTACAGAGCATGTCCCTGCTCAGGCTAATCACTTTTATCACATTTGAGGTCATCATTTCTCAAATGATAATCACTTTGCAGTTGCCAAGACTTGCCTTATCGACTACTGATGTTTGACATGGTGACCAAGGTGACTGCACATCCAGACAGTGAACTCTGGGGTTCCCTGCTTGGGCCTTTGTGATTGCCAGTTCATGAGCTGTGGCTGTCTGCAAATGTACAGCCTCCTTTTCTGGGGACCATTACTGTCAGCCAGCATGGGACCCAAGACCTATGATGTGATCCCGGGGAATGGTCTTCTACACCCCCAACCACTGCCGCTTCCACCACTGTCCACAGAGAAGGTGCTAGAACCTCAGAAAGCAATGGCCATCACAAGTCACCCCTGGAGAACCCGAGGCAGCTCACGACTCAGGAGAACACAGCAGTTATGAGTGTTCCCCACAATGCCCCCCCGGGTGTCTAGATTCAAACCTCCTCTGCAAACGCAGCTCTGGCATCTCGTCTCACTGATTTTGAGACAAAGGGGACCTGGGGATGGCCAGGGCAGTTTGTCCCATGAGCCCAGACCCACCAGATCCTGACTTGGGGCTCCCCTGCTCCCTGGACCCTCGCTGGGTCTGGACGATGACAACCTGTGTCCCGCTGGATCACAAGGTGACGCTGTCCACCTAACACCTCATCCAGGCCTCATCCTCAGAGCAGCTGCCAGCTGGGCCTCTGCTTCCACTGCTGGAGGCCCGTGGTGTCCAGGCCTCTCCCACACTCCTACCCACACCCACGACCAACAGATCGTCCCTCAGCGGTCAGTCCAGCAGTAGTGGTGGAGCCGTGACCTCAAAGCAGACAGAGAGTGGCCTCAGCATGGAGTGGCCCTGGGGGCACCCCAAGGTCAGACACATCAGGGCTGGGCAGGGCGGGGCCTGCTGTGCCGGCTGCAGAGCCAGCTGCTTGGACTGAGCCAACAGACCCAACGAGTGGCCCTTCCTGGGAACACTGAGAGTGGACAGTCCCCGAGATGTGAGGGCTAGAGGAGAACTCAGTTCCCTGTCTCCCTTGGATACAGCAGAGCCCTATCCCTGGCCTGGGGAACTCTGGAAAGAGCCCTGAGCCTCAAGTTGTTACCGGGCTGCAGTCAGCAGGAGTGGTCTCTGGCTCCCCTGCCAGTTAATGTGGCAGTCGCTCCTCAGAAACCTTTTATGGAGCAGTGTGCTGCCTGCATCATGCAATGGACCAATCGGGTGTGAGCTGAGGGTTGATTGACACCAGGACTCTGCCTCTCACCACAAGTCAGTGGTAGCAGAGCCCCTCTTGTAAGTTACACTTCCTGAATTCTGGAGCAGGCCAATCAGTGCAGGATTGAAAAACGGACCAATCAGATGATTGGAAAATGGTCCAGTCAGAGTGTGGGAGGGCACCCTGAAAGTGAATGTTAGCAGCATCGAAGGGAGCCTGGGCACTCATTCAGAGCAACTCAATGGACATCAGAGGAGCAGATGGAGAAGCAGCAGCCCAGAGGAAGAAGGGTCTGGAGAAGCAGCAGCAGCAGAAGAGCTCCTGCAGAGGAAGAGGAGGGCCCTGAAGAGGGGAAGACGGTTCCAGCCTCTGAAGAAAGGAGGGAAGCCTCCAGCAGCTGCCCTCTGAAGAGGGGAGAGAGGCTGAAGGTCTCTGTAAAGACTGGGACTCAGTCGTCTCTGCGACACTGACTGGATGGAGCACCAAAGGCCCCGGGCCTGGTGTAAAGAGCTGTCATTGGTGATATAAACCAACAACTCACAAGAGCTGTAGCACTTGGTGTCCCTGAACACCACCTCTGCAGGCCTGTAGTGGTCATTGCTACTGGCTAGGGCTGCCCAGCACTGGTGACTGGTGACTGCCAACACTAATGCTGTCTGGATGAAGAAGTCAGCCTTTGTGGAATCGTAAGTGTTTTTGTTTCCCCGTTTGTAAATAAACCCCATGGATATTGTTCCTGGGGCCTGAGGTCCCTTGCAATTGTGCGCGTGGGTGAGACCCACAGACAGTGACCTGTATCAGGCACTGTCCTCTGCTAGGCTATAGCCATTGATTCTGGTTTGTGGCCTTTTGGCCTTTGGGGGCTTTTTGGGGGCTCTCTGGCCTTAGACCCTCCTCTGCCCCCTGTTTCAGTCAGGAGCCTTCTCTGTCCACTATTTCAAAGCCTCTGGTCCGAAGCTGCCCACCGGGACTGTGGACACCTGACCACAGCAGAAAGGATAAGCCCTTGGCCTCTCCTATGGCCATGAGCAGGACACAGGCCCTGCCCTAGGCTGGGGCGACATCCTCGCACCCCGGGTGGCCAGACTCACAACAGGAGCCACACATGCGTGTCCAGCTATCCAAGCGCAGTGCTGATCCAGGACCTCCGAGATCACCCTGGAGCCTGTCCTGGCCCTTCTCTCTTCAGCTCTCCTCTCAAACCCAGGGGGACAAGCCTCAAGTCTCTGCCTTGCAAGGGCTGAGTCCTGTGAGTGCAGGGAAGGTTGCAACAGACACCGGATATGCCCATGCAAGGCCACCCTGGTTGGCAGCATCCATATCTCACTGCTCTGGGGCTGGAGCTACCCAAGGGGGCCTCTCGGGTATGGGACAAGGTCTTGAAAGGGAAGCCTTGGCTCGTCTGGGGTGATGGCAGGGAAGGGTGTCCTGCCCAGAGACCCCCAAGCTGGGGTCCTCTGGCCCTCCTGGGAGTCCCCCAAATGTGCTCCCCCCAGACCCCTGACTCAGACATGGGAGACTGGAGGGACCAGGAGCCTGAAAGGGGGTGCAGAGCTGGTCTGGGGATGGGACTGTGAGTCCCCAGTGACCATGGAGGTTCGCTGACACTCAGGGAGGTGTCAGTCAAGTGATCTTGGGGGGCTGGACATCAGGACAAGTCTCTCAGCGGAGGGCAGAGCAAAGTCAGGTAGTGCCGGGGTGGACACAGATATCTCTCACACAAGGCCGCAGGGACAAAGGGCGTCCACAGCTCCTGGAGGAGGACCCATATGTCGAGGGTCAGCATTTCTTGACCTGTGCAGAAAATGTCATTTCTGAAATCAAGTTGGAAATTTTTCCTATTAAATATCAAAACATAAATAACTCTTAAAAATCCACACCCACACCCACATCATCATCATCATCATTATCACAAAGTTGTTACAATCTATACAACCTAGAATATTCTAAACAGAAAACCTGCTCTGCCCTGCACCTGCCCCTGGGGCACAGGACCTTGTGGGCCCAGGTGACCCCGGTGGTGGATCCCGCAGTGCAGGGCCCCAGCTCCTCCTGTGCCTGCAGGTTTGTGTCTGGGCTCACACGCGCTCCCCTCACTGTGTCTCTCGCACAGTAATACACGGCCGTGTCCTCGGGCTTCAGGCTGTTCATCTGCAGATACAGCGAGCTCTTGCCGTTGTCTCTGGAGATGGTGAATCGGCCCTTCATGGAGTCTGCGTAGTTGGTGCTACCACCATTAGGATTAATCCATGCAACCCACTCTAGCCCCTTCCCTGGAGCCTGGCGGACCCAGCTCATGTAGTAGCTGCTGAAGTCGAATCCCGAGGCTACACAGGAGAGTCTGAGAGAACCCCCGGGCCGCACCAAGTCTCCCCCAGACTCCACCAGCTGCTGTGCACAATGGACACCTGCAAACACAGACACAGCTCGTCAGCACACTGCTCTCGGCCACTGCTGCCCTCCTGCCTCCCCCCTCCTCAGGTGTCCTGATCCCAGGAATTACCCCCTAGCAGGGCCCCGAGGAGCAGCCAGCTCAGCCCACACTCCATGGTGAGTGTCCATGGATCTGAATGGACCCTGAATCCCTGGTACTTATGCTCACAGTCCACTATTGGGTCCTCTTCTTGCCTGTGTTCTTTGTATGTTTTGGATCACCCCATTTGATGTGTATGTACACATATATTCTCCCATATATCATTAGGGTGTCTTTTTGTTTTAATGGTAGTTTCTTTCACTGTGCAGAAGGTTTTAGTTTGGCATAACCCATCTCTTGCCACTGGAGCCCAGTCCACAAAGATATCACAGAAGATAATGCTGGGTGTGTTGTACCTTTTCTTTGTCCTATGCTGGTTACATTTCTATTTGCATAGCTTAGTTATGGAAACCACCTACCTGCCCAAGGACTGAGAAATCATTCAGGAAAACAAGCTATATTTCTATCATGGCATGTTACTCAGCTATAACTAAGGAGGATCTCCTGCCATTTGCCACAATGTATGGGGCTGAGGAGGCTGATGCTAAATGGGGAATACATGAGGATTACAATTGATGTCAAATATATGTAAATTTTAAAAAATTTATATTAAAAATATGTAAATAATAAAAAAACTTGAATTGTGAAAATAAATAAATGAAATAAGTGAATGAGAAAAACAAGTTCAGGATAGTCTCACTTACATGTGGAATATAGAAAAAACAAAGTTTCAGTCAAAACCAAGCAACAACAAACTCTTGACATCTGAGTGCAGAACTGAGGCCATCAAGAAGGGGAGGTAGGTGAACCACATGGAAAAGGAGAGAGCTCATGGAAGAGAGTGAAGTTGGCTGGGGCAGGGTGTGAAAGGACTCACGTGCAAAATGTTAACCTTTTAACTGTGGAGCAGATACAGCAATGTAAACCTGCTTTTCGTCAATAAACATAATAAACAAACGTGTCAATAATTCATCACAATTGCAATAATATCTATTATCTGCTCTGATTACAATTGTGTCATCCTTGAAATTAACTATGAATACAAAAGTCCAAAAAAAAGTTTATGGAAAGGTTTTATTTATTTATGTATATATACAAGAGCCTGGGTACTGGCCACAGGCGCAGGGGTTGAGAGGATTCACAGAGACAGAGTGGGGAGCAGATTGACTGAAACACACTGCTGAGGGAAGAAGCGGGCAAGGCAGGAGAGGTCTGCTGCACCATGTGGGTGCCTCGCTGGCATGGGATCAAACTTGCACGCTGCAGTGGCTGTGAAGCCCCACAGTGCAGCGTTCAACGCCCTGCTCCACCAGGGAGGCCCCCAAAAAATCTTTTAATATTTGGAGACTGTAAAAAGAACTAACAGTCAACTACTAGGTTAGCAGAGTATGAAATGAGATGTTAATTATACCCAGAGACAAAGAAAGTGGAGTCGTGAACTACCAAACTTGTGGACGCATCAAATACCATGCAAAGGGGAAGGATAGAAGAGTGCTGGACAACAGAGTAAAACAAGAGCTCAAATATATAATCTAACATAACCCTGAAGCAACTACAAAGGTGTAGCAAATGAGTAAAATGACAGTAGAAGGAAGGAAAAAACAAAAATTAGATTATAAGTAAATGAAACACAAGTGAAAAAGTTCAAATATGCAATGATAACAGAAGGTAGTACTTGAAAAAATAATCATAGACAAAATCTTCACTCCAGTTAGGAAACTGGGAGAGAAACCCTAAAAGCATAAATGAGAAGCTAGGGAGAGGCTCCCACAGACACCTGGAGAGGGTCATACAGGGTCATGCAGAAGCTCAGCGAGGTTCATACAGAGGGCTGTGGACACGTCTGTGTCAGCAAATTGGGAAAACTGGAAATAAATGGAGAAAATGTTAGAAGCATATATCCTGTCAGGACGTAATCGGGAAGACATAGAAAACCTGAGCAGACCAATTAAGCGAGAAAATAGAAATGTAATCCAAAGTCTCCCCCAAAATAAAAGCACAGGACCCTTCGGTCTTATTAGTGAGTCCACCAAACCCTCCAGGGGTAACTAATGCCATGCTCTGGCTCTTCCAGAAACCCAGGAGGAGGGTAGATGCCACGTAGAGCTCATGAGGGTGACATGATCCTGACACTGGTGGCAGACAAGGACGTCACATAGGGAAAAATGCAGACCAACGTCCTGATAGATACAGATGCAAAAATCAATAAACTCTTAGCAAAGGGAATAACAGCACTCAGAGGACCCAGCGGTGTCTACTGCAGGGACACAGGATGGATGAATGCAGACACGTCAGTCCATGCAATTCACCATCTCAGCAGAGGAAAGACAATCGCACGGCCAGACCAACAGTTGCAGAGGTGGCAGCTGACAGGATTCACATCTGTTTATGATAAAATCTCTCAGTGACATGAGGCTAGAAGTCACACACCCCAACGGCATAAAGACCATGTGCCCCAACCCACAGCAGCATCACCCTCAATGGGGAGGGACTGAAGCTTTCCCTCCAGGTCAGGACCCGACGGGACGTCCCTGCGCCCACACGGCTCAGTGTCCTCCTGGGAGAGAAAAATGTGAAAAGCAAAAATAAAGCTGTCACTGTTTGCAGAAGATATGTTAATATACGTATAGAAGTGGAAAGACCCCACTTAAAAGGTGGGAAACAGAAGCCAGTGCAGTAAAGTGCAGGATCCAAAACCATCTGTGTGTCTGTGTGGTGAGGTATGTGTTAAGGTGTGGGAGAACCCTAAGGCGCCGAGAGCTGAGACAAGGAGAATATTTGGGTCATGGCTGGAAGACTGGTCAGCGTGGGCTGGAAGACTGGCACATGCACACACCTGGATATTCTTTCTTGTGCCGCTGAAACCATTGCCGGGGAGTAAACTAGATTAGAAGGGAGCACAGTGCAGCCTGATGACACAGAACCTTGAGGGTGAGTGTGACCTGAACAAGGACAAATACCGAGGGGATGGTTCATCATAGTCTACTAACTAGCAAGGAGGGCAGGGGGCTCTTTGCATCAATAAAATGAGTTGTGCCTGGCACTCAGGGTGCTTGAGTCCAGAGTAAGAGGCCTTGCGCCCCCTGGGCCTGCTTCTCTTGAACCCTATCTTGTGTCTGTTATTTCTTTATTTCTCAGTTCTTTCTTTCAGCACTTCTCCTCAACCCTGTTCACCGGAATTTTTTTCCATCATTAAGGTACTTGGCACATTTTCATTGGGTTGGTGGCTTTCCCATTGAGTTTTCAGTATTTGTATTTATTTTTGATAATAAATTTTTATCACATATGTAATGCTCAATTATCACCTCAAGGTCTGTTGTTTGTCCTATTTTCATAACATTTGCTTTAGCAGAATTTATGTTTTCATCTAGCTAGTCTAGAATATAATTATTTCTCAAACTGTGCCTTTTTTGTCGCACCACATCAAGGTCATCAGTGTTTTCTCCTACGTTAATGTCAGTGTTTACCTCCTTCTCATTTTACATTTGTGTCTATGATCTATTCTGATTTAATTTATGACAGTCGTTGTTCTGCAAAGAGTAACTTTCTCAGAAAAATCCAGTTATCCCATCACCTTTTCTTGAAAAGTCAGTTTGTGATCCATTGTATAGTGTTCAAAACATAAGTTGGTTGCATTTGCACGGGACTGCTCCTGGGCTTTCTTCTCCATGCCTTTGATCTGGTGCCTGTTCTCCTCTCAGCCCACGGCATCCTTATCACGTGCTGTGGAGCAGGTTTGCCAGGCAGACCAGAGCTCCAGTTTTGTTCTCTGTCCAGTATGTGCTGACCTGGGTCCCGCTCTCTCCATGTGGCTCTAGAATGATTTTGTCTAAATCCCCAGAGGATAAGCTTCAGGTTTTATTATCTGTACATTAAATCTATAATTCTCTTGGGGAAGCATCACATGTTAACAATACTTAATCTGCCCATCCTCGAGTATGGGATACACCGCCACATATTTAGTTTGTTGGTTGATCTTATTTTCAGAATTTCCTAACTTTCTTTACATAAGTCTCGTACAGTAGGTCATATTATATCTAAGAATTTTCTTTACAAGCTTCCTATGTAAATATAATCAATTTATTTCTATTTTCATATTAACTTACCTAACAGATGTATGAAAGACAATTTACTTTTGAAGCTTAACCTTGCTACAATTGCTAATTATTATAGTGAATCTTTTGCATTTTCGATGTGGATGTACATGTTGTCTGTGAATAAAGACAGTTTTACTTCTATGTCCCAGTCTGTGTTCTCTTTCCTTAGGGTATTTTATTGCATTAACTCAGATATCAGCACAAATTTTGAAATGAAGGAAGAAAGGGACAAAACTCCTCCCTGCACCTAAAGGAGACATTTCCGCTCTGTCACAATTCAGTTAGATTTTAGCAGTGAGTCTTTTCACATTTTATTTGCCAACATGAAGAAGTTTGTTTGTTTTCACTTTACTGGGAGTTATTTCATCAAGAGTAGGTGTTGTGCTCTCTCTAATACTGTTTTAGCCTGTTTCTGTGGAGAACCAAGTGTCACACTCTCAACGTGTATTGTTGCCCCACTCATTTCTGCTCACACGCTCAGTGTGTCTCATTTTCCAGAAAATAACTTAAATATCATTGACGAAACCCCAGCTCCTCGGTGCCTCCTGACTCCCTGGTTTCTTGATCTACACACCGTGGTCCCAGCGTCACCGCTGATCCTGGGCAATCCCTGAGCCTAGGCCCTCCTGTCACTACATAGTGTGTGTCTGAGCATTCACTCATTCCCCTCACTGTGTCTCTCGCACAGTAATACACGGCCGTGTCCTCGGGCTTCAGGCTGTTCATCTGCAGATACAGCGAGCTCTTGCCGTGAGATGGTGAATCGGCCCTGCATGGAGTCTGCGTACCATGTGCTACCACCATTATAGCTAATGTATGCAACCCACTCTAGCCCCTTCCCTGGAGTCTGGCGGACCCAGTGCATGCTGTAGCTGCTGAAGTCGATTCCCGAGACTACACAGGAGAGTCTGAGAGACCCCCCGGGCCGCACCAAGTCTCCCCCAGACTCCACCAGCCACGCACACTGGACACCTGCAAACACAGACACAGCCCGTCAGGACACGGCTCTCGGCCACTGCTGCCCTCCTGCCCCTCCCTCCTCAGGTCTCCTTCTCCCAGGAATTACCCCCTAGCAGGGCCCCGAGGAGCAGCCAGCTCAGCCCACGCTCCATGGCAGTGTCCGCGTCCTGCTGACCGAGGGGACCTGGATGCGGGCTGGGCTGCTGTGCAGACTGCAGGGCCGGGCAGGCTGGTTTTCAGCAGCAGGGGACAGCCCTATTTGCATGTGTGCTGCTATATAGCAGGCTCTGGGTTGGTTTCTGTGTAGAGTGATGCCCAGGGTGTGTCCTGGGGTTTGGGGTCATAACAGCATTATAATCATGTGCCTTGTTAAGTGACTGGCTGGCTGAATACTGAGCACATGTTATGTTATGATGCAGGCCCAGGTACTGCTGCTCAGCAAGTGCACTTGGGGTCTTCTTGCCTGAGTTCTTTATATCTCTGGATGTCAGCCCTTTGTCAGATATGGTATGTACATATATAGTCTCCCATTCAATGGGGTGTCTTTTTTTAGTAATAGTTTCTTTGATCATATAGGATCTTTTTAGTTTGCTGTAAGCCTGTTTGTTTATATTTATTTTGCCTCTTTCACCTTTGGAGAACAGTATGTAAAAATATCACGGAAACCAATGCCAGGGTGTGTTGTATGTTGTGTTTGTCCTATGCTGATTGCGGCCCTGTTTACATAGCTTAGTTATGGAAACCATCTACTTGCCCAAGGACAGAGGAATGGTTCAGAAAAATTCAATGTCAGAGTACTCATTTATAAAAAGGATGAACTCTTGGGGTCTCCCTCGAGGCTCAAGGGTTAAGTTGCAGCCTTATGAAGCTATCTACAGTCACTGCAGCATGAGTTTGATCCCTGCCAGGGAGCTGACCCACATGGCACACCTGTTGTATACATACTCAGCAGTGTATCTCAGTAGATCTGTCTGTTCTGCTCCCTACTCTGTCTCTGGTGAATCCTCTCAACCCCTACACCTCTGGCCTGCACCTCAGCTCTTGTATGCTTAAATAAATAAATCTTTTTTAAAAAAAACTAACTCCTGCCACTAACAACAATATGATTGAACTCGAGAGGATTATGTTAAGTAAAATAAGTTCGATGGAGAAAGACAAATGCCAGTTGGTTTCACTTACATGTGGAATACAGAGAAACATACGTCTAGAGTAACTGTTGACCTGTGACTGCACACCTGGGAGAAACTGCAGTGGGAGGTGGAGTGGGGGTGGCGGAGGGCGGGAGCCCATGGAGAGGGATGGTGGGTTGTGGGTCCTAGGGATGGCGGGGGGTGTTTACACTCTGATTGTATCTGTTGCTGATTTTGTAACTCTGACACATAAATGCACAGGGGAGATGTCATAAAGACCCTTGTTTAAACATAGATGATAAACACTGAAATCGGTAAATGTGCACTCCCCGTTTTACTACTAACAGTGTGTTCCAATGTTCATGTTCTTAAGATCGCTTGGTCACTGAGTGAGACTCAACCTAAGTAACTTTGCACATAGAGCTGAGTCTCGGTGAACACTTCATAATTCAACGGGATTTAAGAAGCTTTCCAAAAGACCTTTGTGTCACAAATGTCGGGAGAGTAAAATTATGCACCGCGTGGTACAGGTGAGTGCCGCGTCTGGGCTGTCTACCACTGGGCGTGTGCCCAGAGGAACTAGGGTCATGGTCACCACTTAGTCTGGATGGCGCCATGGCAGAGGAGAGAATCGCCAGGTAAGGGAGGAAGCGTGAACCCTGGAGGGCGTGGAGGTCAGAGGATGGGCGGCCTCACCTTTGCCCAGGTCGAAGGTCACCTACATGTGTCAGGATGGCAAAAAACAGATATTAAAAGGAGAAACTGCTTGAGACACGGCCTTCAGATACAAATGTCTCTTTTTTATTACACCCTGTGTACGGGGAGGCTCCGGTAACAGAACTTTTCTTCTCTGCCACGGCTGCTGCACCCACGGGGGGAGGGCGGGCAGACGACGGGCCTGGGGTCGCCGGCCTGCTCTGACAGGGTCCCACTGTCTGCCTGTGTCTGGACCAGTGGTCCTCGTTGGCGCCGTGAGGTGTCTGGGCAGCTCTGTCCCCGGGGATGGCACTGTTAAATGTGCTGCGGCCCCAGGGTCCAAGGAGACTGTGGAGACCCATGGCGAAGAGGTGCGCTACGCTGTCGGCCAACCCGGCTGATTTTAAGCAGATTCTTAGCGGGACCATGGGCGGCCACTCTGCCGTGGGCCCACACGACCGGCCACAGGGTGATGCTGAAGGTGGGTTTGTGGAGCCCGTCATGGGGGTGCACACGCCGGCACTGGGACTTGGCTCATGCGTGCCTTCAGGTCAGCGTGCGCTAAGGCTGGCCCAGACCCTGTTTTTTCGGGCATTCTCCAGTGACCTCTGTAGCTCCAGGGGCAGGCTGGTCAGCCGCTGGCCCTCCATGCCCTGTGTCTGGCCCTCTGGCTAGTCTTGCATGCCTGGCCTTGCCCTGACACCCAGGTGGGGAAAGTGGATGGAGGTTGTCAGTTGTGCACCAAGTGCCAAAACATGGTCCCTACTGGGTGGGTGGGGTCACTACCAGGGTCTCGGGTCAGCAATGAAGTCGGGACTGGGGATGTTGGCGGTGACCAGGGCCAGCGGCTGGTGACCCAAGCAGTGTGGTGCCAGGAAGGCCTGCACGTGCTGGGCTGGGCCACTGACCATGGGCTTGACACCACGGGCTTGAAGACGGAGTCCCAGCACAGGAGACCTTCCTGGAGAAAGCAGCCCCGCAGGCGGCTGTGCACATCTTCTCGTGGACAGAGAGCACACCTCTCAGGGCAGAAGGGCGGGAGGCCCAGTGTCGGATGGCCATCGGCAGGGTGCGAGCTATGTGCAGTGCCTCCCATTGCCAACGCGACCCCACAGAGCAGCCCGGGAGGCTGCAGCGACTGGAGGTCACTGTTCACACCAAAGTACACTCTGGAGTCAGGGCCTGTAAAAAACACAAAACCGTGAGATGGCACCAGTGACAGGGAGGACAGCGAGCAAGTTGCTCTCGCGTCTCGCTCACCAGCCTGCCTCCTCCTGGTGCGTCTCCCACCGGAACCCAGCATGTCATCCCCTGGCATCTCTGGCATGGCCTGAAGTGACCACGCTTAGTCCCTTAACACCGACTCACCCGAGGGCGCATGCAAGGGAGGCGACCGTGATGTGTCTTCTCTGGCGCGGGTCACGGCGTGGTGGAGGCAGCCTCCTGTCTGCTTTCCGTGTCTAGAATGGCCTGTCTAGAATGCAGGCTTCCATATGGGTCGGGATCCAGGTAAGTGCCCCATGAAGACAGCCAGGCCAGGGGCAGGTGTGTGGCCGTGGCTGCCACCAGCTCTGGGCGCCCCCTGGTGGTGATGATGCCGGTGTAAGCTGCCAAAACACACCGGTAAGAGAGGGTTAGGGTTGGAAGGTCAGTCATCTGAGTCTGTAGTAATAAGCAGAAAGGATTGCCACCAAGATGTCTGGGTGGGCAGGCCGTATGGGTTTTCATCGCCGTCATCGCGGTCAGGAAGCCTTCGGGTCTTCGGGGCCTTTGGGACCTGTGGCGCACATGAGGTGCATAGACACCTGTGCCTGCAGGCGCTAGTACCCGTTGCTGATGGGCATGGGTTGAGTCGTAGGCGGTAGTGTTGCCTGGGGTTGGCGGAATCCCCACCCCCAGGTGCTGTGGCTGGTTCTGGGGCCAGGGCTGGGGCTGCTCCTGGGGCTGGTCCCGGGGCTGGGGCTGGTCCAGGGCTGGCATTGGGACTGCAGGTGTTCTTGGCACACCAGGGGAGCTGCTTGCAGTGATCCTGGAGCACCCTGACCCACCTCCGCTGGCATGCATAACCACCCGGTCGATATGTTCTGTGCTGCTGCCTCGTGCGGCCACCCGGCTTCATGTGCGACCACCTGCTGTGTGGAACCAGAGCGATAAGAGGCTCTGTTCAGATATGTCCGTCCTGCAAGGACAGTCCGGAGGACCCTCTCCGGGCCCTGCTAGAGCGGAGGTGGTGAGCTGGGGAACAAGGGACGCAGAGTGGCAGCCGAGGCCAGAAAGGCTCTGGTTGCTGCTGCTGCTACGAGGAGGGGCAAGATGGGAGTGGGTGTGGGGATGGAGGCTGGGGATCGTGCAATGGCGGGCGAGGCAGAAATCCTCTATGCCAATCTGGAAAGGAGGCCCATGGGGAAGAACTACTGCTGGGGGGCGGGGCGTGCCAGCGCTGGAGTGCTGCCAGACTGCCCTCCTTCGCTCCAGACCGTGCCCAGGGTCTCTGCCAGGACCTGGGAGGGCTCTGGCTGCTGCATCCACAACACTCATCTGGCTGTGACCTCTGCGGCTGCCATGCGGGGGTCTCCATAGCATTCGCGCCCCCACTGCGGGGATCTGCTTTTCTGCGAGGATTGGGGTGGGAGCATCTGCAACTGGGGCTGCAGCTTCTGGGGTCCTGGGCATGCTGCAGGGGGCATCTGGATGAGCTTGGCCACCCGTATGGGACGTTGTCAGCACAGGCCACTGTCCCAATCCCAAAGAAGCCAAACAGAGTGGTGGTGTGTGTTTTGCCCGCCCAGCCCTCAACTGGTGCGCTGCTGCCCCCGTGGCTGAGGGACGATTGAGAGTGATCCTCTGCTGCACACGTCCTGTTCTGTGAGTGCGACTCTGTTTCCTACCTGCTGACCGGCGGCCATCACAGCCCTGACTGGGATAGGGGGACTGACCGATGGTGGGCTGTGGAGGAAGAGGACTCATCAGACACCACGCTGCTGTGCCCGGGCAGGAGGATGGCGCCACATACGGTGATACAATAAATGGCAGTAGCAAGGGGAAGGGCTGGGGCAACAGCAGGGCCAGTGATGGAGGAAACGGCGGGGCAATGGCAGGGCCAGCGGTGGTAGTGGTGGCAGGCTGGCCACTGCCCGCCCGGGGCCAGGAGCACGTGGCTGCGTGGACGCAGCCTTGGGTCTGACTCTTCAGGGAAGTGCTGTGGCGCGAGACCTGTCTCACCAGACTGGCCCTCTGTCGCTTGCTGGCCGCCGGTCTGCTTCCTCGCCTGCTGCTGCTGCGCCCAGAGCTGCTCTCTGCCTGCAGCCCTGTTGTCCTTCCTGGGCCACCGCCACCCATGTTTAAAAAGCCTCTCCACTCAGCCTCGGTCAAGGATGGCGCTAAGGCCTCGCCGTGGAGTCCTCGGACCTGCGGTGGCACAGACACGAAAAGTGGGACGTGCAAACAGAACCAGAGCTAACCTCTCAAGCATGGGGAGGTGCCATTTCAGACGCCAAAGTCACTCCTCACTTTCCACAGCACACCGGCATCACCTGGTACAGACGCGGTAGCGCGTTACCTTCACTGCTGTGCTTCTGGTTTCACTCCACCCCCCAACACTCCAAGCACTTGCGTGGGGGAAATACATAGGCTGGGGGTAAAAATTCGGGCTTCATTACCGCACCTGCCAGTTTACTTCCCGCTTCCTCTCTGCATTGTGTGAAAATGAGGTGTTAGAGCAGCAGAGGAGGTCACAGTGGTGACGGGCCCTCACCTTTGCTGGTTTAGTCTTCGGCAGTACAGTTGCAGTCTTCTGGGGTTTTCTTGGTGCTCTTGACACTTGCGTGAGACTGAGGGCATCTGGTGAACCGTGTTCTAGTGCCTCAGTCCTGGGGCATCTGGAGCAGCGGGAAGGGGGGGCAGTTGTGGGGATGTTTGCGGGGAGAACTGTCTTCCAGGCTACAATGCCTGGATATGATGTAGATTCGAACGGGGTGAGGAAGCTGCTCAGCTTGGTTAATGGGGTTTTATCCAAGGCCTGGGTGTGGTCACCACCCACTGTTTTGCATAAAACTTGTGTATATTCATGTCATATCACATTTGTGAACAATTTATGATATAACATGATGGCTTTGTTACATAGTACATGCCCCAAAAGACACCAGCATGCAACGTGTGTGCCTGCAGTTGGAGGGGAATGACCCCTAGCTTTTACTCGGTTGTCAGCTCACTGGTACTTATAACAGTACAAGTTATAAGTAGGTGCGATTGAAAGTAAAAAGTATGTCGGTTTGGGAAAATGGCCTGGCAAATGACATACAGAGCCTGGGGGTGCAGTGTGGAGCTGCTCAGGGCTATCAGCGTACCACAGTAAGTGGGAGCATGGCAAACAGGAGGATGATATACCAGGGGTGGGACAAGAAAGCTGCAGATCATGTATGGGGTGAGAATGTCACAGAAATATTTCTGTCTGGAACACTCATGAGGGAAAAACAGAGTAGTGAGAGGAAGGCATGGTTATTCACACATATATCGGCAGAGAGTGCTCAGCCTCTGCTCCCAAGCCAGAGTAAAATGTTGTAACGCACAGTGAACGCTCGGACAGGGTGTTAACCCTAAAAAAGTACAGGATTTTTCCAGTAGGGATTGACTTCCCTTTTTGAAAGTCCCAGAAAAGCTTAATTTAACATCTTATAATCAAATCATGCCAGCCACTGTCACGTCAGAAGAAAGTATGTGTAATGTTATAAATATTTGGCTAGTTTAAGCTATACTGAAAAATTAGGCAATGCTGCCATCTAGTGGTCCTAACATGTACTGTTCTAAAAAATGGGAATTGCTGCCATCTCGCGGATATAAAAGGAAATGTTATTCTTAAAAATGAAAAATGGCTGGGCGTCCCTGGTGGCGCAGCGAGTTGAGCGCCACCCCCTGCAGCATCCGCGGCACAACCGGGGAGGGGGCCCACATGGCACAGCAGACCTCTCCTGGCGCGCCCGCTGCTCCCCTCAGCGGTGTGTTTCCATCAATCTGCCTGTTCTGCTCCCCACTGTCTCTGGTGAATCATCTCACCTCCTGTGACCCTGGCCTGTACCCCAGCTTTTGTGTGCATAAATAATTAACTCTTTAAAAAAATGAGGAATGGTTGCCATCTAGTGGCCATGATATGTAACGTTAGCCTTTTAAAAAAATCTATTTATTTATGCACACAAGAGCTGTGGTACAGGCCAGAGTCGCAGCAGGTGAGAGAATTCACCAGACAGAGCAGGGAGCAGAACAGGCAGATGGACTGAAACACACTGCTGAAGGCAGCAGCGGGCGAGGCAGGAGAGGTCTGCTGCGCCATGTGGGTCCCTCCCCGGCCGGCAGCAGGGATCCAACTCGTGCTGCAGCGGCTGCGGTTTGCTTCATAGCGCGTTGCTTAACCCACTGCACCACCAGGGAGGCCCCATGTAACGTTATTCTTAAAAATTAGACAATATTGCCACTTAGTGACATGAAAGGTAATGTACTTCAAATAATAAGCAATGCTACCATCTAGTAACCATAACCTGCAATGTTCTAAAAACTATGCAGTGCTGCCATCCATTTTATATAATGTTGTTATCAAAAATTATGCAATGCCATCTACTAGAGACTGTAATAGATCATGATATGTATGGTAAAAATTGAGGGTTAGGGTTAGTGTTAGTGTTAGATCGACTGAAACACACTGCTGAGGGGAGCAGTGGGAGTGGCAGGAGAGGTCTGTGGCCCCATCTGAGTCACCCCCTGGCCCGGGATCAGACTCTCACTGCAGCTCCTGTGGATGCTCCTTAATGTGGTGCTGTTGGGGCAGGAGGACATGGGGAAGGTTTTCTGTGATCCGGGCAGATGGATAAAGGAGACGTCCTGGAGCCCTCTGTGCCCTTTTCAGGCATTCATTAATCTCTCTGCATCAAAGATGACCAGGTTCATGGCAGGCAGGGGTTCAGGGCACCAGGGGGCTGGCAGGCCTCCTAGCCCCCAGTGAATCTTCACTGTCTGGGCTGCTGCTGTTTCCACTGCTGCTCTGCTTACTTCAGGTGTTCCCCTTTGGCCACACATACCTGCCCAGCGTCTCAGCCCCAGTGTGCCACTTGCACATGCACACTCCCTACCTCATCGGGCACACCTGCAGGACCACAGGTGCATGTCATGGACATTAATGGAGGGAGGACAGAAAAACTGGTAACTCCTTTACCCTGTGGTGCTTAACCCCTTGTGCCACCAGGGAGGCCCCTGTTCTCACTGTTTCCATTTCTTAAATTTATAATTTGGGGAACATATTGTAATGTTTGGTGGGCTGACACCCCCTCCCCACCCAAAGTCTAGCCGGCAGGCATGCAGAGCTCTATTGCACTCTCCTGGTGGTGCAGGACCTGACCCAGTGGGCTGTGTGGTGCCCGGGCTCTGCATGTCTCACAGCTCTGAGATGCCCTCCGTGCTGGCCCTGGGCCCACCACTGAGGGCCGCGTTGTCACTTACTGTTTCTGCAACCAATGTGGCCATCCACAGCCTGGAGGAGGGAATTTTGACACCTGAGATCTGCTCATGAGGTGACTTGATGATCCCTTGAGTAGAATCCTGGCTTTCCTGAGGCTTCAAGTGTCCAGGAGCCACACAGCAGCCACACTCTGGCTACATTCTGGGTTTTCTGAGGTGGGTTCTTACTAACCGAGGCAGTATGTTGAGAGCAGTACCCTCTCTGCATCACTAAAGGACACATCAAAATAAAAAAAGTCTCAGCAGGGACAGATGAGCGCTGTCAGCAACTGGGATGGAAAGTTTCTTCATGGGGAGTATCTGAGACACTGAAGAGCCTTTTCCTAAGCTTTGAGGTCTTTTCTGTATGAAACCTGGTCTAAGGGACTCCTTCTAGCTAGAGATTGCTTAAGCCACAGTGACTCATCCCCCTGGGAACTGGACACTTTCACATAATCCACTTTACCCCCTTTTAGAACCTTTGTTTATCTCTGTGTAGTGGACCTGGGGTGCAGGCCAGGGGCGTGGGGAGGTGAGATGGTTCACCAGGGACAGAGTGGGGAATAGAACAGGCAGATTGACAGAGATACACTGCTGAGGGGAGCAGCAGGGAGATGGGCGAAGTCCGCTGCCCCCTGGGGGAACAGATCCCTGGCCAGGGATCCCACTCAGGCCATCTGGTGATAGCACTGAGACTTAACCCCTAGGTCACCAGGGAGGTCTACATTTTACCTTTTAATCTTTTTTACATGTTTAATGTGTTAAACTGATGTTCCCTTACCAATCCCTCTGTTATTCTTGCTTTGGAGAGAAGTTGAATTTCTCTGGAAAGAGAAAAGAATCTGCATTGATTGAGCACCTGCTGGAGATGACCCGACCCTCTGCATTGCATGCGTTATTGAATTCATGCATTTTCCACTAATGATGCCATGGAAATAGGATTCCTACTCTGTAGTCATGGACCCTGAGGTCTAAAAGAGATCGGTAACTTCACTAAGTTCAAAAAGTAAGCACAGGGGCCAGATGCTTTTGGGCTTCCAAGCCTTTGTGGTTTGTACTGAACAGGAGATGTTATTTAAGTTTAATTTGTTCATGCATAGAAGAACTGGGGGTACACAGGACAGAAGTGTGGGGAGTTGGTGACAGGATTCACCAGAGTCTGCAGAGTGGGGAACAGAATAGTCAGAATGAAACAAATTCAGTGCTGAGAGGAGCAGCTGGCAAGAGAGGAGAGGTCTGCTGCACTACGTGGGTCAGCTCCCTGAACTCGTGTGCAGTGGCTGCAGTGAGCTTCGAAGTGCTGTGACTTAGCCACATTTTTCACCAGAGATTTTAAAATGAGAGTAAATTGGAACCCCCTTGGAGGCCGGGGTGGGGATGAGTGTTGGTGCCCCATCCATCCTCAGAACAGCTCTGTGGCTGCTGGACACGCTTCTCCATAAGGAAGGAGCTTTAGGTTAAAACAACACAGAACAACACTTTTAAGTATCATTGCACCACATGAAGATGCTGTCATTAATATTGCATGTGACTTACTTAATAGTGTTAGAAGAGCTCTAATTCCATAGGTGATGCTATCCTCAGTGGCTGTAATTAATAACAGCCTTTTCTCTAATCTCATATGGTAGACTTAGCTGCAGCACTTACCAGAGAAAATTCCTGGAGGCCTAGAACAAGTGATGAGGAGGGCGTACCTCAGCAGCGCCTGCAGTATTGTTCAGGATGAGACCCCCTTTAGCTGCAGTTATTTACTAAATTGTCTTAGGGTCCTCCCTGTCCTTGAAGTGCATCTCTATTTTCCTTGTTTTTAAATTTTCTTACATCACTGTTCATGTTGTTCAGTGACTGGTTTCTCCCTCAGATGTGGTCCCCATATTCGTCCCGGCACCACAGCACCCGTGACCCATCACCATATTCCCTGTGCACTTCCCTCCCCTTGATGATTCCCAGGCCTCCTCCCCACTGGGTGCCTCAGGTCTACGGTCAGCCTTCTCGGTTTGTCTTTTCCTTTACCTTCTGTTCACTTTCTCTCTATTTCGCATGTGAGTGAAACCATCTGATGTTTATCTTTCTCCTGATTTATTGTGCCTAATGGAAGCCCTACCAGATCCATCCATATTGCCACACGTGGAAAGTTGTCTTTTTTGATTGCTGAGTAATATTCGATTGTGTAAACGTACCACAACTTTAGAACCTATTCATCTGCTTTGGGGCGTTTAAGTTGTTCCCATATCTTGGCTATTGTGAATGTTGTGCAGTACACATAGGAGTGCGGCTTTCCTGGTTTGTTATTTAATTTAATAGAACAACTTGTAGGGTGCTCATTCATCATAGCATACACAGAAAGATTGGGACATTTCTTTTTTTTCCTCAAGCACTGGAAGAGAATAAGAACAATATGAAGACTTCAAGATGACAATTTTTGTCTAAAGAGTTTTTATAGGACCTAAGCAGGCTGAGGTCTGAGCATCCCCAACATACAGTAGCTATKYCCATSTTCCAGGAAGATATTCTTATCTGTTAGCAGTGTGTCTGGGTGTTTCTACTGAAATGAGTAGGCCTTATGCTGCCCTATGTGAACCACAGATATGAAAGACTATGGAGAAGGTACCTTTTTAAATATTGCAGAAAATCAAGGGTTAGATGGAGTGTCATTGTCTATCATCACTTGAATGTCTTGGATGAAACCTCACAGGTTTTGTAGCACTCACTGGAGATTCATGTTGTGGCTGTTCACCTTCCTTCAGGCTTTTGTGCTCACGAACAAAAGTGCGTTGGTGTCTTGACCTATACGCCTTTCTGTGTGGAATTCAGAACCCCAAGGAAAATTCAGGTGAGTGTCTGAGATGACACTTGAGGAGCAGCAGACCTGGTCAGCTTGCAAAGGAGCAGCCCTTCAGCTGTTCCTCTTACCCTTGGTCTCAGAAGGCTATAAGCAGGCGGCAGCTTTTTCTTTAAAGATTTATTTATTTATCCATACAAGAGCTGGGGTATTTATCCATACAAGACCAGAGTCCAGGGCGGTGCGAGGACTCACCAGAGACAGAGTGGGGAGCAGAGCAGGCAGACTGACTGAAACACACTGCTGAGGGCAGCAGCGGGCGAGGCAGGAGAGGTCTGCTGCACCCTGTGGGGCCCCTCCCTGGCCGGTGGCAGGGGTTGAACTCGTACTGCACTGGCTGCAGTTTGCTTCCTAGTGCGTTGCTTAACCCACTGCGCCACCGGGGAGGCCCCAGCAGGAGGCAGCTTCTGATTTTAGTTGCCTAGTTCCTTTTATTTTGAGTCAGCAGAGCATCTAGTAATCATGTTATTTCCGCTCAGTGAAACCGTTTTGAAGTGGCCCGCGGAGGCGCCCCCTGGCGGTGAGGCCGGATACAGCGGCCGCGGCGGCTCCGGGCTGGACCCGCGGGCACCACCGCAGTGCCCAGGAGCGAGGGCCGGGGACGAGGCGCAGGGCGGGCGGGAGGCAGGACGGTGCGGAGAGGAGAGGCCGGCGGTGGGTGCACGCAGAGAGGTGGCTGAGGGTGGGAGCTGGTGGCGTGAGGGATGAGGAGATGCGGAGCTGCCCGGACGAGGAGGCACAGGTGGGCGAAGCTGCAGCAGAGCCGAGCGCCCCGGGCTGCCCCACGCGAGGGAGAGGCTGGTGGGCGGAAAGGGCCGCGGGGGCTTCGGAGACCAGCGCGGGCGGCGCCGGGAGGAGTGAGCTGAGGAGGCCGAGCTTTTAAACCCGAAGGGACGCGGTTCGCCGTCTCAGCGGCTCCTGAAACGCTGACGGACACGTTTGTGGAGACGCTCCGGCTCTTCCCCGCGCGCACTTCGACTCTCTGCACTGGCCCGCAGGCCGGCCGGTGGGCGTGGCCTCACGAGGGCGCCAGGTGTGTCCCGTCGGCTCCTCCGCACCTGGCACAGCACCTGCCCGCCCCAAGCGCGCGCGCCCCACCCGCTGCCTCCATCCCCGCGTCTCCGCGGCCCGCGGCCGGAGTGAGGCCGCTGCTGGGGGGCCGTGAGCCCTGGACCCCGCGGGAAATCGGCCGCGTCGCGGGAGCACCAGGTGAGCCAGAGGGAGCAGGTGGGGCATCTCCCTGCAGCGGCTGACAGGGATGGGTTCGGCTGGAGGACCGGGAGGGAGGGCTGGTGCAGCACCCTCCCCTCGGGGCGCTTTGAGGCTCATTTCTGGGCACGGGGCCACACAGGGGTTGTTTCATGTCTGAGCGGGACCCCAGACGCGGCCTCCGAAGGATGGGGCCCCTGGGCTGGCTCCCGGCTCCGCCTGGCGCTGAGACGCGTCCGGTAGGATACAGGGATTGAACTCGTATTGCAGTGGCTGCGGTTTGCTTCATAGTGCTTCATAGTGTGCCCCTGGGTTTAGTGCCAGCTCCTCGTGGGTGCTGAGACACGTCTGGGGGTTCCGGGCGCCCCTCTCTGCTCCGAGGCCCGTGTGTCTGTTTCTGTGGGTGATACTGTCCTTGGGGCAGACTGTGCGGTTTTCTGGGGTGACACCCCTCCCAAACCTGGCCCTAGCAGGCAGGAGGGGAAGAGCTGGGCCATGGCTCAGACCCCCCAATCTGAGCTGCCGACCCCCACCATCTGGGCCTGGCCCCTGAGGGGAGGGCGGCTCCTCCCTTGGGGGCTGTGGAGGCCGACAAAGAAGGTTGAATGCGCGGCCTTTTTAGGGGGGAGGAGATGAAGCCCCTTCTTGGGCTACAGGTCGGGCAGACGCCCCTCCCTTCACACAGACACAGGCTTCGTGTGTGCGACACATTTCCTACAACCCAACTTCCAAGTCTTGGTTTTTGGAATCGTTTTCTCAAAATAAAATCCCAAGGCAGCTTCCCAGGTTAAGTCCTGCAGTTAATGACTGTAACTTCCATCACCTGCTCCCACTGTGGGACTGGCTGTTTCTGTCAGACCCGCTCTGCTGCCACTGTCTGTCCCTCCCTGTCACAGCCAGGACCTCAGCGCATGACCACTCCTGTCTGGGCCTTTCTGGGCCGCCCCTTCACTGAGGGTTTTGTGCACTTGGTTTGCGGCATCCTTCCAGATTCCTTCCTCCTACTGATGTGTATTATAAATGTGTCAGAACTACGTTTATTTTCTCATTGTATATAAAATATACATGACATTTACCAGTCAATATTTTTAAGTCAGGAGTTTTATGGCATTAACTACATTCACACTTTTGCACAAATATCTCACTATCATTGCCTAGAACATTTCATTCCCCCAGTGAA
>JAGFMF010012086.1:86747-99712 GCA_019455555.1 Galemys pyrenaicus | reverse complement strand
TTCAAAAGAACAGAACTGCCACAGTTTTGTTGTCTGAAAGTTTCGGTTCACAGGTCACTCTAAGTGATAGCAAGTGAGCAAATGGCCACGCTTCCATCTGAGATTTACTGAACTCTTCTCAGGTGCCAAAGCGCATGCCAGGAACTGGACATACAGAGACTACAGCTCACAACTGAGTCAGACGGAAACAATCACCCTACAAACTGAAGGTTTCATAACCAAAATACATAGACTCTACGAGGAAGGCGCCAGGGAAGGCTTCACCGGGAGAGGGCACTCAAATGGACTCGGCAGGACAGGGAAGGGGAAGGGCGTCCAGCTGTGAAGGCACAGGGCTTCTCAGGAGGGTGGCCATCTTCTCCCCAGCTTTCAGGAAACATCGGTTAACTAAACGCGAGCCGGGTCTGCTAACTCACTGATCTGAAGATGAAGCTGCTAATCCAAACATCACGGACTCATCCCAAAGGCCTGTGCTGCCAACATTTGTTCTTGTAGCTAACACAGGTCCAAGTCCCAGAAACGCTATCCCACCTGCAGAGGGGGCATGCCCATGGCGTAAGCAGACCTTATTAAGATGCCCCAGTGAGGGTGGGTGCTGGGAGGAGGCCCTACTTTCACCACCCCCCGCTGCCTGAGTGGGCACTGGAAACCACCCCAGACCAAGCCTGGTCTAAGACTCACTCTTGAGAAAGGAACCTGCTTTTCCTAAAGGAGCACGTACTCTGGCCCCGCCGACGTGCACTCCCTGCCGGCCTCTGCCTCTGAGCACCAGCCACCTTCCGCGCTCCTGCGCCCCAGCACTCCCTCCCAGGCAGCACGCTGCACTCGGCTTCACCCAAACCCTCAACCTGCAACCTTGTCCCCGTGGGTCCAGCCTTATTCTTCCACCCGACAGTAGCCCCAGAACTGGCCCGTGAAGTCTTCAAGATGGCCACTGCCTCCAGCAGTGGGTGGTTAACAGCCACCCACCCTCCCCTGAGGTCCCTTTCACCACCGGGCCCCAATCATGTCTTTAATTAAATGAGCTGCTCTTCTCCAATCAAGCACATTCAGCTCTAGAAAGCCCTACTTGCGAACACCTCAAGTCCTCCCAAGAGCTGGAAGAGAATGGCCACCGACAAGCGCTTGGTGGGGTCCATAGAACTCCAGGCTGCCCCCGCAGCCGTGCGCTCCACACAGTTCCACCACTCCTGTCTGCTGCCCTTCCTTTACCCGCAAGCACCACTCCACAACTGAGCCCCTCCTCGCAGCTGCCACCTGGCCCTCACAGCAGCTCAGAGCGAGCTCGATCGTGCTAGCGTCGCACGAACCCAACACGCACGTTCATATCTGCGGTTCTCTGCCTCCCGCAGTCTCGGAAGTCCCTGTGTTCTCTTCAAGGCCAGTCCTTCATCTGTGCTCCTGACCCCAGCCAGTCCCCACCACTTTCCTAGGGCACCGTTCCCTGGATGGTCTTGCTCCTGGACCCTGAGCCAGTCTGTGAACATCTACAGAAAAAAGTCACCCGGTAAATGATTTTAACATTACCCCCTGGTGCTTTTGAATTCTCTCAAGGGACATCTTTTCCCGAGAAATGAGGGCTTCAGATTTTCCTTGACAAGCTCTTTCAAATTCATTCCGCATCTCAGCTAACTCCTTCTCACATTTTCTTTTCTCTTCCATTTTAACTTTCCCTTGTTCAGTTTCTTTAAAATAGGCCAACTGCCAATTGATCACAAATAATGATAAATACCTATAACTATCCTAGAGAAAGAGTAACACTCTCTCCATGGTTAGGTTTAATATTAATGCTGTCTAAATACATTTAGTTTAATTCATCTTTAGTTGCACTTCATTCACTGTACCAGCAGGAGTCATTCAAAAGCCATACATGACATTAACTGAGAAGGAAATATGAACAATGTATGTCACAGTCGCTGATGAAGATTCTAGATACTTTCCCATATGATTAAGACAAAGCGATTATAAGCAAAGATAGCACACTTAACAGCAACAAGGCAAAGCTTACCTTATGAACCATTTCTGCCCAAAGTTGTTTTTCTATTTCTTTTTTATACTCGTTTAACTTCGTCTCTAAAGACTCTAACTTTGGATGCTGCGGGTAACTATCTGCAAAGTGATCATCGATACGTGGAACTTCTCAGCTGGTTAAAAAAAAAAAGCACAGGAAATTAGGGTACAGAACCATGTTCAGATGACCAAGAGGCCCAGCCCTGTCCAAAAGCAGAAAGAGTACATGTAGGGGGAAGGGGCAGGTTGTGTGTCATCTGCTTCAAAACAAGTGATTGAGCAAGGAAAGCGAGTCATCTAGGTCTGCAGTGCTCACTATCAACAGTCCCAGGGTTCTTGTGTGTTTGAAAAAGCATCATCTTACTAATAAAAAAACTTAACAGATTTACTACCCTACCTATCAAAATTCTAGTGACTTTTTTCATAGAAATTGAACAAACATACCTAAAATTGGTAATTTGCCACAAAAGATCTCAAACTCTGAAAGCAGTGCTATGAAAAAAATCGAAAAATGGAGATGTAATACTTCATCACTTCAAACTATATCACACATCAAAACAGCATATTACCAAAATAGAAAAAGACTCTAACTTTGGATGCTGCAGGTAACTATCTGCAAAATGATCATCGATATGTTGGAACTTCTCAGCTGGTTAAAACAAAAAAATCAATGTGATAAAATTGAGAACCCAGAAATAAACCCATATATATCAGATAGTACTTTACCACAAAGGAGTCATACAAAGGTTAAAACATCTCTAATAAACCGAATTGGGAAACTTTTAAAAAATTTAAATATTTATTTATTTATGTATACAAGCACTGGGGCCAAAGTTATAGAGGGTGAGAGGATTCACCAGAGACAGAGTGGGGAGCAGAACAGGCAGACTGACTGAAACTCATGCCGAGCAGAACAGCAGGCAATGCAGGAGAGGTCTGCTGTGCCCTGTGTTTCACCTCCATGGCCGGAGATCGAATTTGTGCTACGCTGGCTATAGAGGTTTCATAGTGCAGTGGTCAACCCCTTGTGCCAACAGAGAGGCCCAACTTACTCATTTTAGTCCCCACTTTTTGTTCAGTATCTCCCTATTTCTTACCACTCATTGTCTTCTAGGAACTACTGCTTCTACTGCTCTCTACTTCTGCTCTCTACTTCTGAGTTCAGCTTTTTTCAGAATCCACATATAATCTATATCATAAAGTATTTGTTTTTCTCTGACTTACTCACTTGGCATAATGTCTCCCAGTTATCCATGTTGTTGAAAATGGCAAGATGTCCTTTCCTTCTTTTGGATGAATAATATTCCATTGTTTGTATTCTTTATATCTTTATATATTCTTTTTATTTTCTGTACCCATTAATGGGTACTTAGGTCATTTTCACATCTTGGGTATTGAATATACAATTTCTTGTATCTTTTCCCCCTGACAGGAAAACTTCTTCCCCTATTCCCTTGATTATAATCTTATTCTTCCCTGAGGGACCAGTTCACACATTTCTTTTTCTACAGTTATCTCTGATTCCTATAACCAAGAATAATCACTCCTTTATTACTATCCTCATGACATTGACTGTTTTTAAATAAAAAATGTAAATTTAGGAAGTATTAAATTTACAGAAAAATGACAAACATTGTATAGAGAATTCCATATTCCCTTTAGCTATTTTCTCCTAGTTTTCATATCTTACATTACTATGAGATATCTGACACAACTAAGACTACAGTGAACACTTTTGACTTTTTGTTCCCTAGTTTATTCATTTTTTGTCATATATATGTAGTCTATACTTATCATTGAGCACCAAGTGGGCATGAAAGCAGTATTTGTTGAATGAAGGGATAATGAATTGCCTTCATTGTCTAAACTGCCTGTGTCAACAAAATCTTTCAATTTATTTGTCTCTGTTAACATTTTATTGAAGTGGAACATATATACAGAAAATGTGAGCATGAAAATAGAACTGAATACATTTAAACAAAGTTGAGTATATTCATATAAGTGTAACCCAGATACTCAAACAGAATATTTCTTTCATATTTCCCTTCCCAGGAAGCCACTAAATATCCTGTTTAACTATTGCCTTTCATTTTCATTTTTTTAAAAACAAGATTTATTTATTTATGCACACAAGCACTGGGATACAGTCCAGAGATGTGGGGGGTGAGAGGATCTACCAGAGACAGAGTGGGGAACAGGACAGATCCACTGAAACACACTGCTGTGGGGGGCAGAAAGAGACAGGAGAGGTCTGCTGCACCATGTTGCTTCATAGTGCATTGCTTAACCAATTGTGTCACTAGGGAGGTCTCCCATTTTCACTTCTTATATAACAATCACGTTTTTTTTTTCCCAAGTATATTTTTTCCCTTTATTTATATATATTTGACATCAATTTTAGTTCCCATGAATTTCCCACCACCATTTCACCAGTGCACTGTCACCTCAGTCCCTTGTGCTCTTTCTGCCCTCATCCCACTCCCTTCCCCCACCCCACAAAGTGTCCCTGATTTGTTCTTGTCTTGTTGTTTTTGTTGTGTTGCTTTTTAATTTGTTATTATTCTTTTCCTTTGTCACTTATTTGGTTTCCTTATATTCCTCCTAGGGGTAAAACCATCCAGTATTTTTCTTTCACCATCTGACTTATTTCACTGAGCATCATGCCTTCTAGCTCCACCCATGTATCTATGAATAAATCTACTTTATCTTTTTTGATGCTGAATAGTATCCCATCATGTATATGTACCACATCTTTTTGATACAGTCATCTATTTTGGGGCATTCATGTTGTTTCCAGGTCTTACCTGTTGTAAATGGTGCTGCAATAAACATAGGGGTACAGGTACAGAATTGGGAAACTTTGATAGCCACATAAAAAAAATCAAACAAACAAGAAATTGTCATTTAAATGCATTTGAAAAAGTAATTCAAAATAGGTTAAAGACTTCACTATAAGATTTGACTAAAGGTGATATTCCCCTGTATAAGAAGGACATCAGAGTTGAATCTGGAAACTTGATTCTAAAGTGGTAAAGGAAAAAAAAGCAAAAATAAACAAATAGAACTACATCAAATTGAAGTATTTGTACAAAGAAACCACTACAAAAATGAAAATGCAAACTTCACTGGGTGAGGTTATTACACACCATACATCCCCCCAAAATTTACAATTCAACCACAAAACACACCAATAAACCAAATAAAAAAGCATAAAGGAACTCTGAATATTTGTCTTCAAAACAGAGAGTCAGACTAAAAGGACCAAACCAGTATCAGGGAAATGCCAATGCTCACTTTCATGCAGACACAGCAGGTGGGGGTGAGCCTAACAGTAAGAGTGTTAGGAAGCAGCCTCAAGGTCTTGATCTAAAATTGCAGTTTGGTCACTACCAGCAGTCCTTGGATAGGCCACACTTTGTTCTTCTGGCTGTATTATGGTGAAAAACAGGACAAAATAAGAATGATCTTCAAATTTCATCTTTATGTTTAACACTTCTCTTGAAAAATTAGTTGGTAAAAATACCAATTATCTTAGAGATGTCATTTTTTTGGAGTCAGTGGGTTCAAGTGTGGGGTTCTTGGGTTCACTCTGGAAAGGTTTCACCAGAGCTCCCAGTTCAGGGCACGTGGCAAGTTCCCAGGGAGTTTCTCCATGAGGCAGAGACATTGGTTATATTCAAAGAGCAGGTTTATTCAGGAAAGGGGTAAAAGGATAAAGGAACTTGCAAAGATATAAGCAGCAAGAAGAGCTGCCCCATAAGGGACAGATTTGTTGGGTGAAGCCTACATGGCTGCAGGTGGGTGGCCTTGAGTAGAGCTGCCTCTGCTGAGGATGTTCAGTGAGGAAAAGCCCCAGCAGGTACAGGTTATGGCAGATAGGAGGCTGCTGCCCTACAGAAGTGAATGCTGCCAAGGAGAGGCAACAGCATAGGCACAGGTGGGCAGAAGGACGGCTGCCCCATGCCAGTGCAAAGACTGCACTAATGGAGTCTTCTTCTCTTTGGTAGGCTCACTCCTGCATGGAATGTCTTCTTGCTGACTTTGAGATTCTACAATGGCCTCTGGAGAAACTACAATGCTTTTCCAGAGACAGAGCTCAATCTCCTATCTTTACTTTTGGTCTGACACTCCTCACAGAAGTCAGATACCTGACTGGATCTTATGCTTTGTGATCTAGGCATTGGCACCTAAGAATTTTTGTATCTATAGATGGGTTAATAGCTGTTAATCCTTCTAATGATAGCTCCTGTGTGAGCAAGGTCTCTGGTCTTCAGGCATCTCTTTCCAGTTTCTCTATTGTTTATCCTCCATCATCAGCATCACAGGATGCAATTATGATGATAAAAGGATCTTTCAAAGAACAAATGGGGGCCTCCCTGGTGGCGCAGTGGGTTAAGCAACACAGTATGAAGCGAACTGCAGTCACTGTACCACAAGTTTGATCCCTGCTGCCGGCCAGGGAGGGGACCCACATGGCGCAGCAGACCTCTTCTGCCTCACCCGCTGCTCCCATCTGCTCCCCTCAACAGTGTGTTTCAGTCAGTCTACCTGTTCTGCTCCCTGCTCTCTGTGGTGAATCCTCTCATATCCCTCCCATACCTCTGGCCTGTACCCCAGTGCTTGTATGCATAAATAAATAAATCTTTAAAAAAAAAAACAAAACAAAGAACATATGGCTTCAAACAAACAGAAGGAAAAATTAAACAAGGTGTGACATTATGGAATTATAGAAATTGCTCTGTAAGTTCTTTTTCCCCCTTAATCTTATTAAAATATTGCTGCTTTCTTTCCCTCTTCTCTTTCTTTCAATATCTACCACAACAGAAGACTACTCTAGTCTGTACCCAACCACAGAGGAACAGAAATCAGGCAGACATACCTAAACCTCAAGAAGAGAAACCAGAAAACATGCCCAGCAGTACTGGGGCACAGACTCAAAACCAAAGGTCAGCAATGGGAATAAAGAAAAATACCAATGATCAAGTAGGTTCACCCAGAAACAATACACCACAGAAAAACAGTCAACATCGAGAACCTGATAATATGGTCACAGAAGAATATGCACACCTAACAGAAAAAGAACTCCTAAAGACCATGATTAGAACATTCAAGGAAATGAGGAATGAGATAGAATCTCTAAGGAAAATAAAAGAAATGGAGGAAAGGGGAAAAAAACAAATGAAGAGAATCAGAGAGAAAAGGAGGAGCTCAAGAATTCTGTGGAAAACAGAACAGAAGAAATGTAAGAAAGAGTCAGCACTCTAAAAGATACAGACATAATAAGAACCAAAAAAGACAGGGAAAGAGAAATAAAATTGAAAAAGAATGAAGAAACACTTCAAGTACTATCTGACACTATGGAAAAAGGAAATATAAGAGTCATAGGTATACCAGAGGGTGAAGAAAGGAAAAATGGCTCCGAAAACCTATTCAAGGACAGAATTGAAGAGAACTTCCCAAGCTTGAAAGAGGAAATGAAAGTAGATATACAAGAAGCTAGAAGAATGCCATGTTACCACAATGAAAGGAAAACTACAGCAAGACACATCATAGTAACACTTCCAAAGGTCCAGAACAAAGAAAAAATAATGAAACTAACAAAGTCGAAGAAACAGATAACCTACAAAAGAAAACAAATAAGGCTGACTTCAGATTTCTCCAAAGAAACACTAAACGCACAAAGAGAATGGAAAGACATAATTAACAAACTCCAAGTAAAAAAATTCCAACCAGGAATACTCTACCCTGCAAAACTCTTCTTCCTCTATGAGAGAAAAATAAGAACCTTCACAGAGTCTACAGAGATTCACTATTATAAAATCCCCACTCTAAAACATTCTACAATAAAACCTAGAACTAAAACCAACAGAAGAATGAATAAAAGATGGTGAAAAATAGAACCACAAAAAGGCAAAAAAAATTTGCAAAGATGAATGCCAGTGTATCAATATTAACTGTAAATGTAAATGGACTAAAGTCATCAATAAAAAGACACAAAGTAGCAGGCTGGATTAAAAGACAAAACCCAACCTTTTGCTGTCTAAAGGAAACACATTTAACTACAAAAGACAAAATAAATTAAAGTAAGAGGCTGGCAAACAGTTCTTCATTCAAATGGACCAAAAAAGAGGGCAGGAACAGCAGTACTTACAACGGATAAAATAGACTTTAAACTAAAAAAGGTTAAAAGAGATGCAGATGGTCATTACATTATGATTAAGGGGACAATAAATAAAGAAGATGTAACACTCATCAACATATACTCACCAAATGAAGGAGCACCAAAAACATCAGACAACTAATAACATCTCTAAAAACAAACATAAAAGAAAATACATACGAAGTAGGAGACTTCAACACACCACTCTCACCAATGGATAGATTAACAAGACAAAAAATAAGCAAAGGCAATAGAGCTCTAAACAAGGGTCTAGACCTCATGGACTTAATGTACATCTATATACCCTACACCCTAAAACACATGGGAATACATTTCTCTCAAGTGCACATGGATCATTCTCCAGGACTATCACATATTGGGCACAAGATGAACATCAGCAGATACTCTAAGATCAAAATCATACCAACTATCTTCTCTGCAAGAAAAAAACCATGCAAAGAACACAAGGAGACCTCCCAACACATGGAGATTGAATCCTGAACTACTGGAAAACCATTGGATCAATGAAGAGATCAAAGAAGAAATTAAAAAATAAGTTGAGATGAATGATAGTGAGGACACAACACTCCAGAATATATGGAATATATAGCAAAGCAGTTATAAGAGGAAAATACATAGCACACACCAAGAAACAAGAAAGAACACAAAGAAACAATCTACTGTCTCACCTTAAAGAACTGGAAAAAGAACAATGATAACAAAAAGCCCAATAGCTGGTAGGAGAAAAGAAATAATAAATATCAAAGCAGAAATAAATGAATTAGAAGTTAAGAAAGTGATCCAAAATTAATGAAACCAAAATCTTGTTCTGTGAAAAAATTAACAAAATAGATAAACCTCTAGCCAGTCTGACAAAAAAAACAACAGGAGAACACACAAATAAATAGGATAACAAATGAAAGAGGACAAATTACAACAGACATAACAGATATCAAAAGAATAATAAGAAACTACTATGAAAAACTATATGCAAACTAGTTCAGCTCTCATCCCATACCCTCCAATTCAATATGAATTGTCCCTGATTCATCCCTCTCTTGTTTTTGTTGTGTTTTGTTTTGTTTTTTGCCCCGGCCTGTGGGGCAACAACGAGGGCGCGGGAACCACCTAAGAAAATGAGACAAACAAGGAACGCAAAGAATGGAGGCAAGACAGGGTTCTGATCAAGCCTCCAAAATTTTATTTAGGAACAGAGGTATATAGGCACTTAGGAGGGGAAAAGAGAGGTGAGGGAAAGGGTTTAGTTCCAGGTCCTGGATCCAAAGGTTTTTATTTTTATGATTGATTGATTGATTGATTGATTTATGCATACAAGAACTGGGCTATTGTTTAGAGATACAATGTGGGGAGGTGAGAGGATCCACCAGAGAGATTAGGGAGCAGAACAGGTGGATTTATAGAAATACACTGCTGAGGGGAGCAGCGGGGAGACAGGACAGGTCTGCTGTGCCCTGTGGGTCCCCTCCTGGCTGAGGGTTGAACTTATGCTGCAGTGGCTATGGACAGCCTCATAGTGCTGTGACTTAAACCTTAAGCCATCTGGGAGGCCCTGGGATATGAAGATTTTAACAAATAAAATGAAAGCATCTATATAAAACATAAGAAGGAGGATAGAGCCTGTGGAAGAAAGACTTAAAATGAAGATAGAAATCTAAAAGTGACATAAGTGAAAGAGCAGAGAATAATGAGGTATAGAAAAACAGGAAGAAACTTCAAGAAATATCAGACTCCACTACTAAAGGAAATAAGGTTCCTAGATATCTAAGCAGGAGAAGAGAACACTGATCTTATTTTAATAATTAGTAGCTGTAAACTTTTCAAACCTACAGAAAGAAAAATCATGGGTTGTTGGAGACCCAAAAGGCATGGAGAGCTGCTGGACAAGGGAATTATCTGGGTCATGGCCAGACTAAAAGACTGGCCAGTGTGGGCTGCAAGACTGGCCCATCCACAGATCAGGATGTTCTTTCTTGTGCAGTGAAACAATTGCATGGGGGGTAAACTAGATTAGAAGGGAGAGCTGTGCAGCCTGATAGTGCAGAACTTTGGCAGTGAGTGTGTGCCAGAATAAAGCTGAATACCAAGAAATGAAAGAACAAACTTGTAACTCACCTAGGAGGATGTCTTTTCTTAATAATTATCAGCTGTGCCCAGCACTTAGGATGCTTGAGATCAGAGGGAGAGGTTTGTGTCTCCTTGGTCTGTTTTTCTAAAACTACTTTTTCTTGGTTCATTTGGCACCACTTCTCAACCCTGTTTGCTGGAGATGGACTCTGGTAATAGGTGTTCATGATGCCAAAAAAACACAATCAAACAAAAAAACCACACCCAAGGCCTCCTTGGTGGTGCAAGGTTTGAGTGCCGCCCTGTGGGACTTCCACAGCTGCTGCAGTACATCCCAACCAGGGAGGGGACCGCCAGGGTGCAGCATATTCTCCTGTCTCCCCGCTGCTCCCCTCAGCAGTGTGTTTTGGTGGATCTACCTGTTCTGCTCCCCACTCTGTCTCTGGTGAATCCTCTCATCTTCTGTTATTCTGGCCTGTACCTCAGCTCTTGTATGCATAAATATAAATCTTTGAAAATAAAAAAAACCAAACCTAAATAAAGATTGACACTAAGATATAGTATAATGGTCAAAATTAATGATGAGGAAAAAAACTAAAGGTTTCTGGGAGGGAGGGGCATTTTTAACATACATTTAATTTCTCAGGAAAAACTTTACAAGCTAGAAAAGAATGGATAAAATATTCAAATTACTGAAAGATTAAAAGCTACCAAATTGAGACTACTCTACAAAAGTATTCAATATAATATGATGATGAGATCAAGACACCAGATCTCCCTAAAAGAAATATTTGTGGGCCATTTTATATTCAAAGAAACAAAGAAAGGGCACAAATCTCTGAATAAGTTGACAAATAGAAAGACAGAATGATAGAATAATGTCCCAGAATTTATAAAATCTTTCTTTATATTAAAAAGAAAAAAACATTCAGGATAGTAATAGTACTTCATATTAATACCAACGTCACAGCACACTGATGAAATAAACTAGCATTCTATGAATATAATAGAGTTTGATTTACAGGTTTGCAAAACTGACTGTCTATAAATTTACAAAACAATGTTACCTCAACTTGAAAGTATTTAGGAAAATAATGATTTTATTTAACATTAAAGATTGTTGATCTCCGATAAATAAAACAAAAATGAGGGAAAGAATGTGATGCCAATCTAGTAGAGTTAGGAATTAAGTTTATAAGTCTACTACTCTCTTCTGGAAGTATCATCATGAATACTAGCATGACATGATGGAGCAAAAGATACTACTTTCATCCCCAGACATGTTAAGTCAGAGATCAGATAGAGAAGGTTTCTGTTCTTGAATACTAATTGCGGGGAAACATGTTGCAATCATTCCCTTTGTAATGCTTCGAAAACGTAGAATTCTGAGATACCAGAACAGATAGGTATCTTTCTGTGACTAATTCCTAACTCTTCTTAAAGCCAAATGGAATGTACAACATCAATGATTTTAGTTTTGTAATATTTGTGAACTCCTGGAGAGATTTATAGATGTATTGTTTCTATAACTGCTTTAAAACAGAAATTATAAATTATTCCTCCTCCTAACTTGGAAGTAGCACAAAAACATTGAAAGATATACTGTATTATACAATCTTTCTCACAAGTCACTTAAAACAGGAAGTTTCTGGGGTTTCTTGCAGTTATGTGATATGGCTGTGTTTTCACTGCAATAGTCAGAAACTCTTGAAGCTTCAACATTCACACAAGACCCCTTAAATGGTCTCTCTTCATCTCTCAAGTTTAGATGCAATCCTTTTAATACACTGACAAAGCTATTTGATTTCTCTCACCCTATTTACTTTCTCTTATTGAAGTATCTGCTATACAGAAGGGAACAAAGTAGATGCATCTCAGGAAAACCATTTTTCTCTTGAACAATGATTCCCTCAAACTTCTACAGAACTCACCTAGAATAGAAGCCTATTTTACTAATGAAACTGAGTGAGCCCTCGGGAATGGGTCTAGAAAAGAATAACCTTTGACTGCTTTATTGTTCACCAATAACAAAGTCTAAATAATAGTAAGGGTTGGTTATTCTTCACTACAGAAAAAATATCAAAAGACAGTCTGAAAGAGCCCTAATACTGCATGTATATACTCCTTAAACTACAGATTAGTAATAAAACAATTATTCTAAAAAGTGTGCTTTTGGATCCAAATGGACTTTTGATCAAGTTGAATTCCACAGTTTAAGATGAATACTCACAAAATCTGCAGTAAAATATATTTTGATTATGAACTAACAAAAAGGGGCTTCCCTGGTGGCACAGCTGGTTGAACGGCACACTGTGAAGTGAGCTCAATCTGGGCCAGGGAGGTGACCCACATGGTGCAGCAGACCTCTTTTACCTCACCTGCTGCTCCCCTCAGCAGTGTTTCAGTTGACCTGCCTAGTCTGCTCCCTACTCTGTCTATGGTGAATCTTCTCACCTCCTGAAATTTTGGCCTGTACTCCAGTCTTGTGTGTATAAATATATAAATCTTAAAAAATGATAAAACAGGTTATATTTTTAAAGACTTTGCAGTTTGCTCCTTGTAGTTCAATAAAGCTACATGAAACATACTAAGAGAGATATATATTTTATTATTTTTTTTTTTAAAGATTTATTTATTTATGCATACAAGCACTGGGGTACAGGCCAGAGGGGTCGGGGGTGAGAGGATTCACCACAGAGAGCGGGGAGCA
>JAGFMF010012086.1:13390-26656 GCA_019455555.1 Galemys pyrenaicus | reverse complement strand
GCCTTCCATAATGGTTGGATTAGCTTGCATTCCCACCAGCAGTGTACCAGGGTTCCTTTTTCTCCACATCCTTGCCAGCATTTGACATTGTTGGTTTTTTTCAATGTGTGCCATTCTTACCGGTGTGAGGTGGTACCTCATTGTGGTCTTGATTTGCATTTTCCTGATTATGAGGGATGTTGAGCATTTTCTCATGTGCCTATTGGCCATGTGTACATCCTCTTTGGAGAAGTTAAGCACATTAGTTTTTAATTTAAGTTAGATGCTTTCCATTAACCAAGTGTTTAAATACACTTTTATATCAAGGATGTTTTTAATGAGATACAAGCTAAAATCTTTACATAGAATAAGTGTCTAATCTTAATTATTACTAAAGACCTAGGGCTCAAGGCTACAATAATTTTTTCTTAATTTTATATATATTTTACATTATTTTCATTTTTGTACAGTGTATGTTTCTTTTCCCCTCTAAATCTCCATCACCATTCACCCATGCACCATCATCATAGTCCCTTGTGCTTTTCCCACCCATTTTGTTTTTTTTTTTTAAAGATTTGTTTATTTATACATACAAGCACTGGGGTACAGGCCAGAGGTGTGGGGAGGTGAGAGAATCCACCAGACAGAGCAGGGGGTAGAACAGGCAGATGGACTGAAACACACTGCTGAGGGGAGCAGCGGGCCAGGCAGGAGAGGTCTGCCTGTACCATGTGGGTCACCTCCCCAGCTAGGGGCAGGGATTGAACTCATGCTGCAGTGGCTGAGGTTTGCTTCATAGTGCATTGCTTAACCCACTGTGCCACCAGGGAGGGCCTTCCCGCCCATTTTGTTCTTTCTCTCTCCTCCTCCCCTTGGAAATGTCTCAGATTTATAGTGGTCTGTTGTTTTTGATTTTTAATTTATTGTAATTAATTTTTTCCTAGTCCCTTTTTGTTTCCTCTACATTCTTCCTAAAAGTGAAACCATCTGATATTTTTCCTTTTCTTCCTGGCTTATTTCACTGAGCATAATCCCTTCTACATCCATCCATGTTGCTGCATAACATTCCATTGTGTATATATCCCACATCTTCTTGATCCAGTCATCTATATTTGGGTATTTAAGTTGTTTCTATAGCTTGCCTATTGTGGAAAGTAAGGCTACAACAATTTTTACATTAAGAAGTTTTTACTAACTTCTAGATAAGAAAACATGTTTGAGTTTACATTTTGAAAAAATGATCTTTTTGCTGTTACTGCTTTATCTCACTGAGACCAAGCACTTTTTTAAAACAAAAAAGAGATGTATGACTTGTAGCATTTTACTTATATTTTCTTCCATATATTTTATGGTGTCAGGTCTCATAATTGAGCTGATTTTTGTACATAATGTAAAGTGGTCTAGTTTCACTTTCTTGCATGTGGACAACCAGTTTTGCCACCACCATTTATTAAATAAGCTGTCTTTGTTCCATTGCATATTCTTCCCTCTTTTGTTAAAGATCAGGTGATCCAAAAGAATACCTGTTCCTCCATGTTTATTGCAGCACTATTTATAATGGATATGACCTGGAAACAACCCAATTACTCAAAAGCAGATGACTGGATCAAGAAGATGTGGCACATATACACAATGGAATACTATTCAGCAATAAAAAACGATAAACTAGGGCCATTTATAGAAACAGGCATGGAGCTAGAAGGGATTATGCTCAGTGAAATAAGTCAAAAGGCAAGAGAAAAATAGCAAATGGCTTCACTCTTAGGAGGAATGAAAAGGAACAACAACTACAAAAAATAATAATAAGAAGAAAGAGCTCAAGGAAATGAACAATTACAGCCAAAAACAAACAAAAAGCAGAACAAGAACAAAAGGACAAAGACAAACAAAATGGATCACTTGGGGGTGGGGTGTACATAGAGACCACGATGAGGGCAGAAAGAGCACTAGGGTCTGAGGTGATGGTGAACCAGTAAAATGGTGGTAAAAATTGCCTGGGAACTACAAATGATGTCAAATATAATTAAAAAATCTTAACCTCCCCCCAAAAAGGCACTTTTAAGCATTAAAAAAAATTTTACAAATAGATTTAGACTTACTGATCATTAGTATGAATGAAGATAGTGCCTCTTAAAACTTATTTTGACACATTTATATGGTATGAAATAAAACAATTTTCATATTATGAAAACAAAAACAAAAAAGAACACTTCACTGAAGACAAGAGTAAAAGTAAATTTTTTATAATTTGCCCATTTTTAGACTTTTATCAAAATCTATACTTGGCATTTAATTCAGAAATTTTCATATTTATTTTATATATTTTCTGCCAAAGTAGTTAATTTTAACAAAAAACTCAAGCTTTCACAGACCAAGATTTTACTCAACCAATCATCATTTTGTAGGAGACACAAGGAAATAATTTTTTTTTAACCTACAGAAAAGACCAAAACATGTCAAGTATGTCAAGGTGGGCAAAAGGAGAGTCCAGGTCCCCCCAGGAGGAAGGCAGCAGAGATCTGCCAGTGAGCTCAGCCCTGGAGCAAAAGGTCCAGCTGAGACCAGGGGTAGCCTCCACCAGCCTGCCACAGTGGGTTGACACTGTTTTGATAGGAAACTTTCAGTCTCATGCAAGCAAACCTTAATAACAGTGAATGAACTTCAAATAACAGATTTTAGAAATACTTTTTAATTTTTTTTAAGAAGAGCAAATGGCAAAACGCTAATGTCAAAGACCACAGCCTCCTCCTGAGGTAACTAATTGGAATGGCTTGAAGCATTTCTCCCTCTAGTTGTTTTCTGTGAAACATGCTATGAGTGGTCAAACTCTGCTGGAGACAGTAGTCTGGCTTTCAGGTCTTGAAAGGAGGGGCAGGAGGACAAGCCCTGGCTGAGCCATGACTTGGGTCCTTTGGATTACAACTTCTTCATCTTCACTAGACTCTGAGGGTAAATCCTCCTCTCCCTGCAAAGGTTTTACTGCCAGGGAGGTCGAATTCCATAATGACCAAACTGATAACTAACTGGGTAGCTTCCACTTGGTGGTGAGCAGCTCTCAAACCTTTAACCATTTCCTTCCATTGTTTTGTGTCTGCTGTCCCCTATTGTGGGAACCAAGAACAACGAGCGCCATCAAAGTGAAGAGTTGTTGAGAGGATGAGGTGTGCACTTCCACACCCGAACCTTTCAGCAAAGTTTTGACAAGCTTGACACACAGCCGCTTTACTTTAATTTTGTCCCTTTATTTTGTCCCTGGGTGTGCTGAACTTCCCTGGCTTCCCAGGCAGGCTGATCAATCAGCTGGCATGTCTCTTGCAGGTTCTCCTCCACCCAGGGAGAGCTGTATCCTCCCTCAGGTCCCTGTCTGGGTGCAACTTCAGAGTCCAGCTCCAGTGAACAGGGCTGGGGAGAGGTGCAGAGTGAACCAGGAAAAAAAGAAATGACACACACAAGACAGTCTAAGAAAAGCAGGCTGAGGGGACCCAAGGCCTGTCACTCTGGCTCAAGCATCCTGAGTGTCGGTTGCAGCTCATATTCATTGAGAAAAACCGCCCCCCTTTCGCTAGGTATGAGACAATGGCTTGGTCTTTCATTCTGGGCACTCAGCTTCATTCCGGCACACACTCACCACCAAGGTTCTGCGCTCTCAGGCGGTGCTGCTCTCCCTTCTAATCTAGCTGACTCCCAGGCAACGGCTGCACTGCACAAGAAAGGACATCCGGATCTGTGCACAGGCCAGTATTCCAGCCCACGCTGACCAGTCTTTTAGCCATGATCAGTCTTCTGGCCACCAGTTACCTGATTCTTCCTCCTCACCATACTTCTGTGCCTTGAAGTGATGGAAGATTCACTGCTATGTATTTTGTTGTTCTCATTGTGTTTAGGAACACTGGTGTTCTTTTAGCTTCCTATATTTCCATATTTAGTTCTTTCAGTTGGGAATTTTTCTTTGCTTATATATTTAAATTTGCTTTCTATTCTTTCTCTTTTCTCTCCTTTTCACATACCAATTATCCTTATATTACCTTTCCTCATGGTATCAAGTATTTCATGAAGTATTCCTTCATTTTTCTCTTTTGTTTTACTTCTGCTTCTCCCATCTTGTTTCGCTAAATGTCTTCTATACACTGATTAACTCTTCCATTTACAAAGTTTGCTCTATTTCTATAGCTTTGTACAATATTATTTATCTCTTCTGTAATCTTTTCTTGCCCCACTATTACTTTCTTTCCTTCTTAAATACCATTTTCAATCCTGTTTTCTTTATTTTTTTTTCTCCTAATGTTCATTTGTTTTTCCTGATTTTCATGCATGTCCTTTTTCTGTTTTTTTTTAATATGTGCATTTTCTGAGTTCTTTACATTTCTTTATGATGGGAAGCTTGAATTTTCTATCTGATTGGAGGAAACAAACTTTCATGTTTTTGTGCTTGCTGTGTGGAAATCTGTTCTTGGCTGTTTGTAATATTCTCCGTTGGGCTCCTGAAACCATTTCTGTTATTTTATCCCCACATTGATTTTAAGATTTACTGCTGTTTTACATCTACTATTCATGCCTCCACTCCTCTCACATAGGCCTAGTGCACTCAGAGAGGGAATCTTGTTTGATGCTTTTGGGTGAAACCCTGTGCAGGCCAGAACCATGCAGGGCATGGTTCAGTTGTCTTGGTGCTGATGATTGTGCCCACACTGAATTGTGCTTCCTAAACTGTGCCTGGCTTTTTTATGGTAAGATGGAAAACTGCACTTGATCTTAGCCAAAAGGCCGAGAAGCGATAAGATGGAAAACTGTATGGAGCGTATCTTAAAACTTTTTAAATTAACTTTAAAAAACTTATGCAAAAAATAAAGTGAATAATAAACAAATTTACTTAACTGAAAGGAAGAAATAGAACCCTAGAGAAGTACTATATTTGCCTCTATCTGGCAACAAATTCTATTATAACCTCTTGTAACCTCAGAAGGCCCTCAAAAAGTTAAATATAGAATTACCACAAGATGTAGAAATTCCACTTTCAAGTTAATACTGAAGATTATAATATTATATTCCATTGTTTCATGTTCTTCAATGGCTTTTAGGATTTAATGGAATTCATGTAGTCACAGTATTAAGGTACAAATCATAGGGATGGTGAAAAGACCAGGAAAGGCAGGCATCATTCAATAGGCACCCTGAATAAGTGATATTATCATAAGAGACCAACACCATAACTAGTCATACTATATGTTAATTTTTGCAATAATCCTTGACAGGAAATTTTTAAAATTCTTTTACTTTTAAAATTTTAATTATGTATATTATACATTATTTTTCATCCCCATGCAATTCCCATCACCAATACACCCTTGCGCCATCACCATAATCTCTTGAGCTTTCCCCACCCATTTTGTTCCTTCTCCCTCCTCCTCCCCCTTGGAATGTCTCAGATTTATAGTTAGCTGTTGATTTTGATTTATTTATCGTAATTGACTTTTTACCTTAGTCCTTTGTTTTTTTCCTCTACATTCCTCCTATAAATGACATTAAAAGGAAATTTTAAACTAAAATCACTGTAAACAGAGATCCCACAAATTTTCTTTAAAATTGAAGCACCTAACATCCCCTGGATTTGGAGATTTTTAAAGCAGAAAGTGACAGGTGAAATAGTAGTGGGAACTCCCTGGGGACTACAAATGATATCAAATACAATTAAATAAATCTAATAAAAATATATAAAACAGAGTGTGAAACTGGACAACAGTGAAATACTAGTAATATACCCACCATATTACTCATGCAATACTTAGGATATATGGAATGATCTCTGTTTATTCCCAGTTCATTTTAATAAGGAATTTCCCCCCTCAATAAATTTACCTGATTTTTCCTTTTTTAAATTGGTTGCTACTTGAAAACAAAAGCCAATTATAGCACCAAGAAAGAACACAGGAATGAATAATCAAATCTATCTTTTAAGTCATCAAAATCTTTGAATAGCACCCTTTATGTGAAAACACAATTACTTTCCTCTGATTGAGAATTGAGGACAAATATAATATAACTTCTATCAATAAAATTTGCTACTAAGTTAAGGAAAACCTAAAATCAACTCTTCTCTCTGAAGTTTTATAAGCATCTCAATGAAGCACATTTTTTATCAGGGACAGTGGTAGTACATCCATTCTGTTCAGAAGATCAAATTTTTCTGTTTTCCAGTGACCATAATGACTGACATTTAGAGGGAGTAATTTATTCATTGCTTCAATGACTATTTCAGATTCAGGAAGAAGTGACAACTATGGAATTTTTAAATCAATCATTCTCCTTAACCTTGAATTTAAATGCTTACATAACTACAGTTAGTGTTTAAATTTAAATCCCTGTCTAATTTTTGAATAGAGGTACATTGAGTTAGAGATTTTGTGGCAGTGTTGTCCTTCACTAAAACATCTTACATTATTTCTGAGCTTCCAGAAAAAAAAATAAATTTTGAAACATGAGTCTTTATAGGAAACTATCGACACTAACTTCTTGTTTTACATGGTCACTAGTAAATGAAATCATAACTTTTAAGTGTTATTACCTGAAATATTAGACTTCATTTTGAAGTTCTGTTAAAATTATTTCCATGGTGGATAGATCCTATCTGATACCTAGTGAAAGTCACCTATGTGTTTTAACATTTAACCTATGTGTAATCTCCTGTCTTAAGAATACAACTTGTGACTACTTTTAACCAACATAAGGAGGCAGTGAAGTAATAGCAAAAAAAAAAAAGGACTCACAAACCTACAATTTCAAAGAAATTAATTCAACTAGTAAACTGAGGGACTGTGCTATCAGATTTTTTTCTGTAACTGTCTACATATGAATGAAGCATATTCAACACTTTCATGACAGCCTTGTAAGACCTTGTGTGTAAGATGTAGGTCCATACAAGTGACTACATACAAGTGATTCATAAAAATGAATAATAAGTAATGTCCCATATTTACTAAGTTTGTGATAATTTGTTGCTCAGAAAGAGAAAACAAATTCAGATACCAAAAATTCCATGAAATAGAGTAAAAAAGGATTATGATAGAAAATATAGTGAATTATTTTTAAATGTCACTAGAAATATATGTGCATAAAGAAATTAGATCATAGTGTAATGGCCAGTTTTATATATTAACTTGATTGAACCAAGGAATAATTACAGAATTTACTAAGTATTATTTCTGGATGTGTTTGTGAAGACAAACTAGCATTTTAGGACCAGAATATAAGCTGGAGCAGGCACCATTCCAGCCCATGTGGCACCTCAAAATGAAATAAACATCATCTGCTCTCCAGTGAATGCCCCAGCCAAATGTGAGAGTGACAGAGACATGCTTAGCAGAAGCAAAACCCACGGTTGTGAGGTCTTGTGTAAAAAATGAGGGAGATAGAATAAGATAACAAACCTCTGAAGAATTCTGAAGGAAATGTCAGACCACAAAAGGAGACCATGTCTCCATCCCCAGTGAAAAAAGACACAGAATTGAAGCTGGCCACCATAAAGAAATTTGAAGAACTCAGAGAATACCACAAAATTACATCAAGCATATGCCTGAACATTAGTAAAAACAAATGAATAAGCTGAGAAACAATGAAAAAAACTACAGATTGAAGATGATATTTTAACAAAGGAAATAAGGGAGTTATAGAATGAAAAAAGATAAAAGAAGAGCTGAAGCTATTATAGAAAGCAATGGTGATAAAATAAACCAAATGGAAGCGTGAATTAGAGAACATTAAGATACAAATTTGCAGAGAAGCATGACAGGAGAAGAAAAGAAAGACAAAGGAGAAAAATGAAGAAATGATTCTTGAACTATTTGATTGCCTGAGGCAAGACAATAAAAGATAAAGGATATGCTGAAAAGGGAAGGAATACAAAAAGAAACAGACAAAAATAAAGAGTAGTAGAAGAAAAATTCCTAGAATGGAAAAGGAAGTAACTATAGAAATCCAGGAAGGAAAAAAAAGAAAGAAAGAAAATTAAAAAAAAAAAAAAGAAATCTAGGAAGGTAACAAAACACCAAGTTATCTAAATGAAATTAGACCAACATCAAGGCACATAGTAATGAAACTTTCAAGAGTTCAAGGCAAGGAAAGTTGGTGAGGGGTAAGAATCAGATAACCTATAAAGGAACCCAGAACATGATAATATTGAACATTTCAGAAAACAGTCTTGGAGAGGAGAAAATGAAAAGACATGATCGAAAAGCTTAAAGATATAAATTGCCAATCAATAATACTATATCCAGAAAGGCTTTCCTTTATTTTTGAAACCAAAAGATGAATTACAACAATTGCAAAATCCTGAATAAAATCTTAGTAAATCAAATCCAACAGTACAGTCAAAGGATTATTTATTATAAAGTGGGATTCATACCAGGAACACAAGATGTTTTGATTCAACATTCAAAAATTAAAGTAATTCACTGCATCAACAAAAATAAAAGTTAAAAACCACAAGATTATATTAATAGATACTAAAAAGACAACTATTGATAAACTCTAACACATTTGTGATGCCATCCTTTGAAAAATGGTATAAATAGAACATTTCTTGTAATAAAAAATACATATGACAAAACCATTGTAAGCATCATTCTCATTTCAATTGGGAAAAACTGAAATATTTTCCACTAAGATCTGATGAAAGACAAGGAAGTCCTCATCACAACTATTATTTACCATAGCATTCTATGTCCTATCTAGAACATTAGGTCAAAGAACCCAAATTATAAAAGAAAAAATAAAGTTGTATTTTTGCAGGTAACATGATATATATTGTATATATTGTGAACTCTAAAGATTCCATGGAAAAACAAATTAATACAATAAACAGATTGCACCATAAACAAATGCAGTTTACAAAATTATACAAAAAATCAATTGCCTTCCTAAATACAAGCAGAAGAACTAAATACAAGAACAAGAAGAAGAAAAAATTAAGAGAAGCACTCCATTTATAATCATACAACAAATGTTAAATAACTATGAATTAGTCTAACAAAGACTAATTTGTGAGAGACATGTACACAGGAAATGATAAGACATTGCAAATGAAATAATAGAAAGCACAAAGAAAAGGAAACACATTCCCTATTCACTGATTGAGAAAATCAACATTGTCAATATAATCATCCTATCAAAAACAATCTAAAGGGCCTCCCTGGTGGCGCAGTGGGTTAAACAATGCATTATGAAGCAAACCAAAGCCACTGCAGCACAAGTTCTATCCCTGCCACCAGCCAGGGAGGGGACCCACATGGCACATCAGACCTCTCCTGCCTCGGCCACTGCTCCCCTCAGAAGTATGTTTCAGTCAGTTTGCCTATTCTGCTCCCTACTCTGTCTCTGGCAAATCCTCTCACTACCCTGAACTCTGGCCTATACCCCAGCTCGTGTATGTATAAATAAATAAATCTTTTTTAAAAAAACAAAACAATCTAAAGATTGAATTCAATTACATAAAACATGACATTTTTCAAAGAAATGGATAAATATTATGAAATCTGTACAGAATCACAAAAGAGGGGGAAGATAGGCATAGCACACTTCTAGACTTCAACTTATTTTATATAGTCATAATTTTAAAACAGCATAACACTGCAAAAAAACTGACAAACAGTCTAGTGGAATAGAATTAAGAGTCCAGAAATAAAATAGACCTAATAGATACTGAATATATAGTAAAGGAACAAAAAAATATATACTTTAGATAAATAAAAACCTCTTCATTTATGTTAAGAAACATAACCCACCTGCAAAAGAATGAAACTAGATCTCTATCTCACCCCATACACAAAAATAAACTCCAAATGGTTAGTACATCTGTGAGTAAGACCATAAGCTACATAGAAGAAAACATAGCAAAACACTATATGGCATAAACTAGTTCTTATTTTTATTTCTTTATATTCCACTAATTAATGACAGCATATAACACTGTCTTTCTCCTTCTGTCTTATTTCACATAGCAATATCTCTTCCATCCCTATCCATGCTGATGCAGATGACATGAGTTTTTATCTTATTAGATGGTTGAATAGTATTCCTTATATATAAATACATATGGATGTGTATACACTCACACACAATTCACTCATCTATTTGGGGACAATTAGGCTGGTTCCATATTCTGGTTTTATAAACAGTGTTGCAGTAAACATGGAAATACAATTTCCTTTCAAATTGGTAATTTTGTGTTCTTTGGATGGATATCTTGAAGTGCAAAGGCTGCATAATATGGAAAGTCCATTTATAGTCTTTTGATATGGTATTATATTTGTAGTCTTTTCATATGGTTTCTATTAGGGTTAGGTTAGTGTACTTTCCCATAAACAATGCAGTAGGGTCCCCATTTTCTCCACATCTTCACCAATATTTGTCATTTCTGGCCCACCTGATATGGACCATTCTCAGTGTGTGGTGCTATCTCCTGGCTTTCCTTTGCATTTCCCTGATAATAAGCAATGATGAACGTTTTTTTCACATGTCTGTTGACCAATGGTTCTCCTTGGAGAAATGCCTGTTTAGCTCTTCTGCCCATATATATTTTTTTAAGATTTATTTATTTTTGCACAGAAGAGTTGGAGTACAGGCGGGGAGCAGAACAGGTAGATCGAAATACACTGCTGAGGGGAATAGGCCCATTCTGCCCATATTTCATATGGGGTTTTTGTTTTCCATTTTTAGAGTTGTATGCATTCTTCATAAATCTTGGTATCATTCACTTGTCAATGTATGGTCTGAAAGTATTTTTCTCAATCATTGGTGTGTCCTTTTGTATTTGTTATAGTTTTTGTTGTGTGCAGAGCTTTTTAGTTTTATATAATCCTATTTTTTTCCTTTCTTTTTATATTGCTGAAAAAAAATTCACATGTATTCCTCAATCTTATGTAATGAAGTGTTCTGTCTTTGTTTTTTTCAATGTGCTATATGGTTTCAGGTCTTACATCCAGGCCTTTTACCCATTTTGAATTGATTTTGGTGTATTGTGTGAGTTAATGATCTAGTTTCATGCTTCTGTATGTGACAATGCAGTTTCCCAACACCATTTATTGAAGAACCTATTCTTGTCTCCTTTGTCACAGATTAACTGTCCTGATAGGTTTGGGTTTTAGTTCCAGCACTATATTTTGCAGTTTAGCTTGAGATCTGGAAGTATGATAGCACCAATCTTCTTCTTTTTTTTTTTTTTTTCATGTGTGAAGTTTACTTTGAGGTATTTTGAGGTATTTTGTGAGTCCATGTGAATTTCAGTAATATTTTCTCTTTTTCTTTGAAGAGTGTCATTGGAATTTTGACAGAGATTGCATTGTATTGTTTATTACTTTAGTAAAGTTGACAGTATAATTTTCCAATTCAACACCAGAGTGTCACTTCTCATTTCTTTGTATCCTATATTTTCCTTATATTTTCTTGGTATCCTATATTTTCCTTATATAAGGGTCCTTTACCACCCTTATTATATTTACTCTCTTATTGTATTTAAATTGTTGAGATAAAATTATGTTCTGTTGTTTTAACAATTTCTCCCTTCTGTTTCATCATTTGCTTAAATAAAGGGGACTTATATTTTGTGTTGATTTTATAAACTGGCACCTTACTGAATTCATTTATTGTTTTCAGTTAATTTTTGTGAAGTTTTCTGTATATATTGATATCTCTTCTGCAAATAATAATACCCGTTCTTTTTTTCCCAATTGATTTGATTTTTTTATCCTTTTTTGTCTAGTTGCTCTAACTAGGACTTCCTGGACTGTATTGTACAGTAGTAATGAGAATGGACAACCTTCTCCTGTACCACCTTAGTGGAAAGACTTTCAGTTTTCACCATTGAAAAATAATGTTAGCTGTGTATTTGTCACATATGACTATTATTATTGCAAGATACAGTCTCCTTATCCCCAATTTTTCAAGTTTTCATCACAAATAGATGTATTTTATCAAAAAATTACTTGGCATCTATTGTGTTTGATCATGTGGATTTATATTATATTTTACTGATGTGGTGAATCATGCTCATAGATTTTCAATTGTTGAACCATACTTGTGTCCCTGAAATGAATTCCACTTTTTTGTGGCATATGATTATTTTAATTTGTGTTTGGAGTCCAGTTGAAAAATGGAGAATTTTTGCAGTAGGGATTTTGTTCCTTAGGGAAATGGCCTTGTAGTTTTCGCTTTTATTTTTCTTTGTTTGGTGTTGATATTAGACTTACTTAGGTCTCATCAAATATGTTCAGAAGTATTCCTTCTTTCTCACTATTATTTTGAAAAGTCGAGTAGGGTGTGAATTCATTTTTGAAGGTTTTGTAGAATTTATTTGTGAACTTATGTGACCCTAGGGGTTTTGTTTTTTGGAGGCTTTTATTACTTCTTCAATTTCTTTGCTTGTGACTGGTATGTTTATGTGATCTATGTCTGCTCTATTTATTCTCAGATGATGATATAGTTCCAAGAATGTATATTCTCTTCTAGGTTATTGAGCTTATTAGTATACAAGTGTTTCTACTTCTTTGTTTTACATCTCCTCTTACATTTCTGATCCCATGTATTTGGGTTTTCTCCCTTTTTTTCTTAGTCAACTAAATAAATGCTTGTCTATTGTATTAAAAAATAAGTTCTATTTAAAAGAACTTTAGGACTTCTTTTTGATTTTTTTTATAAATTTTTTAAAATTTACATATATTTGACATCAATTGTATCCCTATGTATTCCCCATCACCGTAACACCAGGGCACCATCAACTCAGTTCCCCATGCTCCTGATTCCTTCCACCCTTTCTCTCTTCCCTCCCCATCAAGTGTCCCCAATTTATCCTTCTCTTTTCATTTTTGGTATTAGTTTCTTTCTTGTTATTATTATTATTGCTGTTCTTATTCCCGTTCCTTGATCCCTATTATGTTCCCTTCTATTCCTCCTACGGGAGGAACCATCTGGTATTTTTCTTTTGCCTTCTGACTTATTTCGCTGAGCATAATCCCCTCCAGATCTATCCATGTTTGAATGAATGCGTCTAGTGTTTATTTTCTCATTGCTGAGTAGTATTCCATCATGTCTATGGACCCGATCCACTCATCTGTTTTTGGGCATTTAGGTTGTTTTCAAGTCTTACCTATTGTAAAGAGTGCTGCTATAAACAAAGAGGTGCGGGTGTTCTTTTGGGTCTATTCCTAGGAGTGGGATTGCTGGATCCTATGGAAGTTCCATTCTTAGTAGACTGAGGAACTGCCATACTGCTTTCCATAATGGTTGGACCAGCTTGCA